>CAUJRU010001726.1:0-119305 GCA_963277665.1 Viscum album
TAAAGATCTGGATTCAAATAATGGGGCCATGATGGTGGTGGATAACCGTTGACCATATTCGAAACATAGCATCTGTTTCGCATTATCCTGGCTTAAGGATAGCAATATGAGGTTCAACTACTGACCATGCTCAAAACATGGGACCCATTGCAAAATGTGGTCTGAGGTCTTCTAAGGAATTGTCCAAAGATAGTAGGTGAGCCAATGTGGCATGAGACCAGGATGTAAAGGGGGTCCCTTCAGATGTGGATGAGGATGGGTATCCAAATAAAGGTCTCATGAAGAATGGACACAAAATGAGGGAATGCCCATATGGAGTCCAACAAATTGGGTAATGCTCCACATCACATTTGAGTATACCAATGAGATGTTTTAGTTAGAGGGAGCCAAATATCTATCCAAAGACAAGGGTCCTAAAAATGAAAAACATAGTTTAAGGCCATAGAGTGGACCATTCATAGAGGACTTGGTAAAATGGAATGTTCTTGGGGGGAATAAGTAGAAAAACCCATCATGGATGAGGAACAGGCTACACATAGTTCTCACAGGATGATATTAGTTTTTGGTCGTAGATCTCAGGCCGGGTTCTAAAGAGATGAGGGAATCACATGGTGATATTGTTGCAAAACCTAACATGAACGAGGACCCAAGAGGCACTCACACACCATATACTTCTGATAGAGTTTAGGACAAGGGGGAGAGAAAGAGGGTCGGATTTGATATACCTGGGGATGGATGAAAAGATAACATGTCTGGGTATTCATATGTATCTGACAAGGATGGGAATAAATCCATACAATGTTCTAGATATGTCATGGTAGGGTACCAATGCCAGGGGCAATACTATCGTGCAGGTTTGGCCCATGCACCAAAAGAAGAAACATTTGATGGATCTTGTTTGGTCTTTAGGTAGAATGTTTTTTTTTTGAAGAAAGGACCCTAGGACGGAGAATTCGGGAATCACTGTAGGAATCAAGACATATATAGGCCTTGAAAAATGGCATGGTAGAGAACCAAAAACAAACACGATGTCCCCTTGATAGAGGAAGCTGCATGGTGGTTCCATTTTTCATCGTGCGACCAGGATGCTAGTGTCTTAGTTTAGGGTCATATGATACGACCAACCCATGCATTTTAACATCATGCGACAAAAACGCAACATTTTAAAGTCATGTGGGACAAGGATATGGGGCTATACCTAAAGACAAATTGTCTTATCATTTCTATTTATCCCATGAGTATGGGAATCAAGCCATTCATATATCTTGGATTGCAGTTTAACGTCATGTAGTATGAAGGGAAGGAGAGACTATCTCCTAAAAGGGGAGTATGTGGTGCGGCTATTGAAAACCTGACGTGAATGAGGAAATAATCTCACATGTACCACCCCACTCAATCCTATAAGAGTTAGGTCCAAAAAGTTTGAATAAAAGAGATAATTATTAAATACTAAACTGGACCTAATGACGAAATGTCTGGGAATTCCTACGTATCCTATGAGGATGGCAATGAAGCTATACGTAGTTCTGGAAAGATTTGTGCAGTTTAACATCATGCAATAAGGATGAGGGAAGATCTTAGTTTGTGGTCATAGAGCTTAGACTTAAAGAAGTGAGACTCTTCCAAGAGGGTGTAAACCTTGACCAAATCCCTAACCCACATGAGTTGTGCTCAATGTGGGAAACAAGGGTGGATGAGATCTTTACAACATGTGGAATACAGAGATAGGGGAAATGGCATAGAGCCTTGAATGAAACCATGTCATGGATTCGTTCTCTTAACGTGAAAACATGAACTGGGGGATAACACAAAGTGTATCGAAATTCCACTTGGACATGATGGAGTGGTATAGGATGTGAATCACATAACCAATGTTTATTTCTTAATGTTGGTGTCATAACGATGAAGGATAACTATTGACTGTGTTTGAAATAAAACATCCATATCGTGTATCCTGAAATGTGAAAAAAAAATGAGCATCGACCACTGACCATATTTGTAATGTGGGACTTGAGTCAAATTTTCATTCAAAATCCTTGGGGATGTTGGCCCAAGATAGTTGAAGAGCACCGAGGCCAAACATCCATTCCGTTCAGGGGTACTTTCTGATTTGAAAGATGATGAAATCCCAAATAAAGGGAAACATGAAGCATATAAATGGATGAAAACATGTCTATGTAGAATCCATCACTCTAGGTCTAAAATCGGAGTGCTCTTGGACATGTTGGTGAAGTTCCAAAGAGGTTTGAGGGGCCTAATTTGAGAGAAGATGACTCAAGAAGATGATTAGAGGAAAGGGGGATGGAGATCCCTCGAGAGAGTGGTGTGTAGCATGGCTATTGAAAACACATCATGAATAAGGACATAAGCCCATAACACACCACATACCCACTCCCAGAGAACTTAGGCCAATGGAAAATACTGGAGAGGAGGTTTCTATGAAATGGGGCTGGACCCAATGAAAAAATGTATAGGCATTCTTATGTATCCTATGAGGATGGGAATCAAGCCATAACTTGTTCTGGAAGATGTTGTACAGTTTTACATAATGCGATATGGATGAGGGGAGGAGGGAGTATCTCAATGAAGAATGTGTATGTAATGGCAAATAACCCGATGTGAATGAGGATATAAGCCGACATACACCACACCATTCATAATTCCTGGAAAGAACTCAGGCCAAGTGACCGAGGTAAAGAATAGATAAACCTGGGATGGAGCCAAAAACGAAATTTTTGGGTGTTCCTATGTATCCCATGAGGATGGTAATCAATCCATATGTAGTTCTCAAGATGTTGTGCAGTTTAAAATCATGCGACTAGGAATTGATAGATCTTAGTTTACAGTCATATAGATTTGACCATAGATGCCCAGTTTAATTTCAGGTGTGTGGGAAAGATGCACAGAAAAAGTGAATCAACGTGCCAATCATTTGGGAGACCAAAAATGACAATAAAAATTTTGTATTACTACTGACCATGTTTGAAATATATTATCCTTATCATGTTTCTTGGAAAATGAACAAACAATTGAGCATCGACCGCTAACCGTATTCACAATGCGAGACTTGTGTCAAATTGTTGTTCAAAATCCTTAGGGATGTTGGACCGAGATGGTAGGAGAGAACAGAGGCCTATAATCCATGTCTTTTGGGGGTCCTTTTGGATGTGAAATATGGTAGAAACCCAAATGAAGGGATGCGTAAAGTGTGGTGGTATCCATGCAGTTTAACATCTTGCGGTAAGGATGATGGATGAAGGAGGGTTGTCTTAAGGAGGAATGTGTATGGCATGGAGAATAACCCGACATGAATGAGGAAATAGATTCCATACCGCAACGCACAATCCTATGTGAGAACTTGGGATAGGGGGACAGAAAGGATAGGGGACATGATGTTGGGCCACAAATAAAACATCCCAACCAGTTTTCATTTTATTTTCACTCAAGACGACTGTTGAGTAGTTTTACATCCTTCATCCTAGACAGATCACATAGTTTATTGTCGTGCTGTGAGGACTATCATGATCTTAGATTAAGGTAATAGGGCTCAAATCATGATTATGTGACCATTTATACAGGTATTTCCTTACCAAAGCTCCTAATCCCACATGAGCAATGCTCAGTGTGGAAAACAAGGAATGGGATCAGGTTCTCCCCAGCATATAAGGGTAAAAAAATAAAGGAAAGAGATCAAGAGAGGTCGATCCCAACTAGAAAAACATTCCTACTCAAGGAACACCAATGTTTTAAGGGATAATAGGAAAAAATTAATCACTACACTTAATATTTGGGATATACAGGGGTGATAATAATGATGGAGGATGGATGTTGACCATGTTTGAAACACATCATCCATATTGTGTGACCAGAAGTGGAATCAACAAATGTGTGTCTAATTCTAACCATAATCGAAATGTGGGACTCGTATCAAAATTCCATTTAAGAACTTCTAGGACATTGGCCTGAAACAGTAGGAGAGACATAAGGTCGAGCATCCATACCATCTAGGAGTCCTTTCGGGTGTGAATGATGATGGGGACCCAAATAAAAGGGATGCATGAAGAGTAAATAAGATCATATAGTTTAATGTCATGCGGTAAGGAAGAAAGAGGTATAGATCTCCAAGGAGGGGAATACATGGTGCAGTCATGATAAACCTGAACTGAATGAGGGAAAACAAGGCCCATACCACACCATGTATTTTGAGAAGCATTCGGGCCACAAGGAGATTTTTAAGATTTGGGTTGGTTCTATGGAAAAAATATTTGTGCATTACTACGTATCCTACGAGGGCATGAATCAATCCATATGTAGTTCTAAAAGTGTTGTGCAGTTTAACATCATACGAAAAGGATGCTGAGAGATCTTAGTTTATGGTCATAGAGCTCAGACCATAATAGTATATCTACCTCTCACAGTTTAACATCATGTAGGATGATAAAGTAGTTTAACGTCATACAGGATGGGTGATGGGTAGTTTTAAATCCTTCATCCTAGACGAATCATAAAATTTAACATTGTGCAGGGAAGATAGTATAGTTTAAAGTCATGTGGGACTGTGATTTACTTAGGCAAAGTACTGCTTGACGAATTTAGAATTGGTGGGAGGAGTGATATGATTAGAATCCATGGTAACTAGGGATTACGTACCATTGGTGTAAAACTTGTGAATGATATAAGGTCCTTCCCATTTGGGATCTAGTTTTGGTGGTTTCCTACTAGGTATCATTGGTGTTCTTAGGGACAACAACATGTCACCTTATAAGAAAGAGAGTAGGTGAAATTTCTTGTTGAAAGCTATAGATATCTTGTTTTTATGCCTCTCTAGAATGTCTAAGGCACAAAGTATATTCTCATTGGGAGATTATAGTCCATACATATAGATTTCAGCTACCTTATCAGGTGTCTTATGATTGTAGGTAGTTGTGTGTAATGGAGGAAACTAAATCTCTATTGGCAGCACTACCTCTGTTCCATACATTAGGGAATATGGTGTCACATGAGTGGAATTACGAGTCACCGTATGATATTCCCAGAGAGAATTGGGGATTTTTTCGGCCAACTCTTATTGTCCTAACCAATTATCTTCTGCAGAATGTTATAGAGGGTTTTTTTGAATACCTCAATCTTCCCATTTGTTGGTGCATGATAGAGGGAGGTATGATTCGAATAGACATTATACTTGGAAAAAAACTTCTTCAATTCGGATGACTGGAAGTTGGTGTCGTTATTAGTGAAGACGATGTGAGGGAATCTGAATCGATAGATGATATTGGAGTAAAAAATTCAATGATAGAATGAGCCTTGACCTCTTTTAGAGGAACTGCCTCTTCCCACTTGGAAAATAAATCTATAGCAGTCAGGATGAACCTGCACTGGCAAGATGTCACCAGTGGATATGGTCCCATGACATCGATCCCCCAGACCATAGTGGTCCAAGAGTACTTGGTAGTGTGGAGAGGTTATGATATCCAATGCACAAAATTTGAATGGATTTGTAACACATGTCACCTCTTGGAAAACCCAACATAGTCACAGATCATGGAGGGCCAAAAATACCACAATCTTCGAATATGGTGAGATTGTTTCGGCCCCATATGATGAGCCCTGTAGGAACCATCATGAACCACCTACAAGACTTCATAAAACTCACCTCCTTGAATAAAATAGAGGATAATACCATCAACATAATGCATGTACAGGATGTGCTCATGACTGGGACCACTCTAGAGGGTGAACTCCAATGCGCGTTGTCAGATTTTCTCACACTCGGCTCGATCTTCTAGAAGATTACCATTATGGATATACTCGATAAAGGGGTTCCTCTAGTCAGGTGTCACTTCCAACAATGGAGAAGGGGGGCCTCGGGGTCCTGACATGGAGGCACTAGTGGTAAGGTGGCTTACCTATAGGCTATCATCATCATATGAAGTAACGAGAGCGATGACTCTCCGATTCACCACATGGATAATCAAATCATCATGATTAGGCTCTACAAGAGATGCATTCATGATGGAAAAGGAATCATCTCGACTATTCTATGAATGAGGGATGTGAGTAACCTCCAGCTGGGATGGGAACTGGTCCATTAGGTTGTGGGTATGTTCTAACAGTGGTATGAGCTCCAGCTTCCTGATGACGTAGTCAATGTTGATCTACTTGATGAATAGTTTATAGTCCCCTTTCACATGAATGTGGGGAACATCTATCTCGAGGGACATATCAAGACTAGTGATGAGAGCATGGTACTCTGTCTTGTTTTTTGTACAACCTTATGATAGTAGGAATGAATATGGTAGAACAGCTTGCACCGGTGTGATGAAGACGATACCCAGGCCCACTTTGTTGATTCTGGGATCATTGAGTCTTCTGTCAGTAGGGCTTTGGGAAACACCATCAAAATGAATTTTCCAACCCAGAATGACTCGATCTACCAAGGGGATTGCCTAATCTATAAAATCATGATCTAGAGACTAGTCAGCAAGAGTTGGATGGGCGTTAATAAATTTTTACAATTCTTGTCCATTGATAGCCTTCTGGTAAAATAACTTGGTGTCAAATTGATGAAGGATCACTACCCACTGAGCTAGACAGCCTGTCAACATGGGGCGGTTCATAATGTACATCAACAGATCCACTCAGGACACTAGTTGTATCTCATGGTGCTGCACGTAATGTCATAATTTCTGCACTTTGAATACCAAATAAATGTATCTCTTCTCAATATAGTAATATATGGTCTCTATATCTGGGATCATGTGGATGAGATAGTATAAACTGTTCTCCATTCCCTCGTTGTTTTTCTAGGTGAGAAGATAACCGAGAGATCATTATAGAGTTGTCACATAAAGGACCAGCAACTTTATAGAAATATGTATAATTTGGGCTAGAGGACATAATAGGTACTTCTTGATTTCCTCAAAAGAAGTCTGACACTCCTCATGCCATTGATAATCGACACCTTTTTTCATGAGATAAGAAAAGGGCTTACACATACCATCCAGATTTGCGATGAATCGGTGTATATAGGCTATGTTGCCTTGAAATCCTTGAATCTTCTGAATTTTTCTCAGAGGATACATCTGATTGAGGGCCTTTATCTTCTCCAGATCTGTCTTGATGACTCTATATCTGACAATGATGTTGATAAACTTTCCAGAGGTTTTCCCAAAGTCACACTTCAAGGGGTTTATCTTTAGATGGTAGGATCAGAGGAAGCCGAACACTTTCTTGAGATCATTGAGATAGTACAGGCATTGGAAATATTTGACTAGCATATCATCCATGTAGTATTCCACCAATTTCCTGAGGAATGGGTTTAATATACGATTTAGGAAATTCTGATAAGTGTCACCTTAATTCTTTAGATCAAAGGGAATTACCTGTTAGAATAAAGTAACTTTTGTTTCCATGAAGGCTATAGACTCTTCATACTTGGGGGACATTCAGATTTGGTTATACCTAGAATACTCATCCATGAAGGAGAGAGCATGGAACACAGCAGTGGAGTAAATAAATAGTTTCGTCGTAGGAAGGGGAAGATAATACTTCAGATAGTGATAGTTGAGATCCCATAAGCCAATGCAGATTCTGATCTGTCTGTTTTTTTTCCTGATGATCACACTATTATCTAACAATCTGGGGTATTATACCTCATTTAAGAATTTGGATCTGATGAGCTTATCAACCTTGGCCTCGACTATGGCACCATGAGAAGGGTGTATATTTCTGTGAGGTTTTTTGAACCCATGATGATGTTCTGGAAGACTGAGGTGGTGGATGGTGACCTGGGGATCTAGTCCTGGAATCTCGTCATAACACCAAGAGAATACATCACTATGTTTCTTTAGGAAATCCATATATTGTTTTTTCTCATTAACATGCATAGAGGTGTAGATCAATGTGGTTTTCAGATCTGTCTCATTACTGAGGTCCACCTGTACCAATTCATCAATCGTGGTGGAGATTTCCTCTTAGAAAACAGGAGGAGTATACTCTAAATCCTATTCTTTATTCATGGTAAAGGGATCCTCAGTAGGATCTGATTCTTCTGAGTTGATAGATCCTGACATGACACTGGCAGTAGCCTAAGCGGTGGTGGAAACTACATCAGGGAGCTCCTGTACTTCTGAAACCATAGAAATGAAAGCTATCAACCCCATCCCATCTAGTCGTGAACCCAAGGGGCCATTCCTGATGATATAAAAGTAACAGTGGAACGTCATCTTGAACCAGTTTATCCTATCCTGAAAAAACAAGAATGTTTGATGTATTTCTATTTCCATGAGGTGGAAATCCTGATACCTTATAGAAGTAGGGGTCTCTAGGATCACATGAGCCTGATTTTTATAGGAATACGAGGTGATCTTATTGTGTCCCTTAGAAATAGGAATGCCCCCCCCCATTCCAGAAATAACAACCATTTTCCAAAGTCCAGGGTTCTGTCTTCCAATCAGTTGATCAGGAAAATGTAGGCATCATCTAGTTCTATCCACGGTTCAGTCACAACCATAGTGTGTTCATCCTCGTTATCTTGAATCTACTTGTCCTTGCTCTTATAATAGTCGCCATCCAGATAGTGGGCTTCACAAGAGGAAAAGGGAGACGAATCACCTTGAAGTATGCCTAATCAACCATTAAGGGGGTACTTAAGGAATTGATGATATGAATAAGGGACCTCCACATAAAGTGGATCCATGGCATACCCATCAACTCATTATAAGAGGTATCTTATGAGACAACCATGAACTCGGTGCTAGAAATAAGGTCACCGAAATGTGTTTTCACGATGATCTTTCCAACTAGTTTCTATTAAATTCCATCATAAACCTAAAATTTTAGGTTAGAGGGACTCATATTAGCCATGGAAAACACCATCTTTTAGAGTGTCTGGGTTGGGATAAGGTTGATCCCTGGGCCTATGTCAACAAGACAACTGCGAACCTCCATACAGTTGAAATGTACAGTGATGTAAAGTGGGAGGATATCCCCCTATATGGTAGGACCCTCATATTCTCTAAATAAATATATAATTTAATGACATTCATCAAGCTCAAATTCCTCATTATAAAAGGATTATGTAGTTGCTACCTCTATATGAAACTAGATGGGGCTTTTTAAAGCCTCAATAAGAGATTTTCACATATATTTTAACATTTGGAAAGCCTATAGGATATATATACTTTCAATAATTAGGGAAATATTCTTAATAATATCATACTTTCATGCCAATCATGAACTTCTGCTAATAGGAGGTCGTTCTGTGGCAGGAGGTATGGCTGGCCATTCTGGCTGAACGGGCGACCGACTAGTGCTAGGAATGTCCCACTACTCACTAGTCAAAATGCGTTGACTAAATACTAGATGAGGGATAGATGGATGAGGACGATTTGAAACATAACGTTTCTGATTGAAGCACGATTGAGGTAGATCCACCTAATCAAGTAGCAGAAACAGCAGTGAAGGTGGATCTCGTGAAACAAGATGAGAAGGATGTGCATACTGATCTCTACGATGGGCCAATTGTCTAGTTTTAGTGGCATTAATATCTTGGTTGTAAGAACTAACCAATACATCCCAATTAATAATATAACCGCGGATCCCTCGATGTTTTTTTTGGATGGGGGCGTTGGGAGGATCCCCCTATCACTCTTTGTCGTCGAGAACCGTGTAGGGGTTTACCAGCTCCACGGTGTTAACTGAATCGTACCCTTGGTCTTCACATGAATAATCCTCTATCACTAGGTGGATTCTAGGGTAATTATCAAACTATAGGGGCATTAAATTACTAAGAGTATGTGATGACGATGGCATCAATGGGGGATGTTGTTTTCCCTTGCACCTCTAACACTTTCCCTTCTGGGAAGAGGAAGGCTGAGATGTCGACATAGAAGTAGTATTTGTGGGTAATGTGGAAATTTATAAATGTTTAAGTTGATTTAAATAGGCATGGATAATACCATGGTCATGGTAGACTACATTATGAACCATCCAATATTCATATTTTTTATACCCATGGTTGGGAACCCTCTACCACTCAACTTCACTGTCACTCCCACTATCAGGATTTATGAGCACACATGACACCTATGTTGGGGCCAGACATAACTTGAATATGTAGTTATCTACTTTGTCATGGAGACATTATTTAAACACGTAGAATTTCTTGAGGGTGTTCCCCAAGATCCGGTGATAGGGGTAGTAATTCGGGTGATTAGTGATATCTGCGTCTTTAGGCCTCCTGCATTCTGGAAACCATAGAATTACCTATTCCAAGGAAGTTTAGAAATAAATGGGGACCTGAGACTCATTAAAGGGGTAGGTATAGTTCCTTATATCCAATAATGGGGGGTCTAGGGTCCTGTCAATGACAAGGTATTGGAGGATCCTGTCAAGGAGGTGGAATCTGGAAATCTCATATAGGTAGTGGTGGCGCATTACGTGGGGGTGCCTGCCAATTCTAAGTTGGGAGCTACTGGAACAGAGGATGCACCTGAGGTGGAGGGCCTATGCGAGGATTTGGAGTTGGATCCACTAATAATAAATCTAGTGGGGGACTCTATTTTTGATACCACTATGGTCTTGAGCTTAGTTCCTCTTCTTGGGGGAAATATATGAGGCAACATACATGCATTCTTGGCCTACATCAAGGCATCCTCTTGAATATAGGATTTGTTAGAGAAATTCTGAAATCACCTCGGGTAGTTTTGAGTGACAAGAGAGGGGACCAATTCAATTTTGGCATTCCCCACACACATTTTCAGTAGCTATTTTTGAGTTAGCAACATATCAAGGGAGTAAGTGAGTCATTTACACCAGGAAACAAAGTCTTTGACACTCTCATTAGGCATCTTATTGAACTTGAAGATGTATGCAATACTCGTCATACAGGTGGTGGAACTGAACTGGTAAAGAAACTACAGACAAATATCCTCCTAGTCGTCTACTAACCCAATGGGTAGTTGGTTGTACTAGAAAAATGTGGGACCTTCCAATGTTTGTATAAAACACTAGAGTTTGGTATCCTCTTGCTATGCAAGAGTTCCCAGCATGGTTACACACCTTGAGATGAAGTGATCCAGATGCTAAAGCGGATTGGTCATCCCATTAGAGGGTTAAAATTAAGGATTTCTGAATCCAGGGGGTTTTGGCATATCATCCACCCATTCCGTATATGGATTTCCATCTGGAGGAATTGCCACATATTGAGTTTCCAAATCCTCGAGGCGAGCAACAAGCACTGCCATTGGATCATCTGGGTAGGTATTCCTATCATGATGAGGATCTCATACAACTAGTTCATTGAAATTTTCTTCAACATGATAATAAGGCCCATCGGATCATGGATCGGCTGGTGGGATGACCTGCAGGACTACTGGGGAAATGACTCATAGAGAAACTAAGGGAGCTAGAGTTGGGTCCCGAGGAGTGTTAACATGCAATTCAGATGGATTTTTCAAGGAATATCACACCCTCTTGCCATTAAATCTGCAATATACCATGTATATGTGGACATTATGGTCATGGTAACCTGGAGGAAACTTGTCGGGGGGAGTGTGTACCTTCCCCTGCTACCCCAGTTAAGGATTACCATAGTCTAGTCACTATTCTGCGACACGTTTAGCAAGAAGTTCATTGACCATCTTTTTATGCTCCATGAGCTATTGAAGAAAAACAACCTTTTTGAGGTTATATTCCATATTTTGTGCTAAGCTAGATGGGTTATAGGGATTTATGAATCCAAGATTCTCTTTTCCCATATTATGATTCTGAGCGAGGGATAATGACTCAAAAGGTGGAGGAAGGGCTAGTAAATTTTCTGCTAGTGAGTAACCCTTCCTAATGAATCCAATGGGTGTGGTACCCCCTAGGGGGTAATTTCTGTTCAAGGAGATCCAGATATTTCTCCCTCTGATTGGTCATCCATGTTAACCATGGTTGTACTTGAAGGAATATCCTCATCATCTCATAGATAGTTAGGCTGGAATATGATAGAACTGTAATGAAGGGACGCATACCACCCCCAACCACAGATCTGAACGTGGGGGGAATCTGCCTTAATAATTCTACGGAGCACCTTAAATCTCTAAACGCATTGTTTCTAGAGGGTCCGATGGAGACTGGGCGACTCAAGGCGCTGGTCCATAGGGAGCATAGCCAGGTCGACCATATGGAATTGCTGGCCAATATCTTCAAAGTGTCCCTGACTCTTGGGGTAAGCCACCTGATAATAACTGAGGCATAAGTGTGTCACCCAATGGGTTTGGTGAAAGAACATGACCTCCTCCTAGGTAATATATTCTATTGTACTAATGTTTGTGGTTTCAACTAGCTAGAACAACTCTGGGAAATGGTCTGCTACAAGGATGTCCCACAGGATCCTCATCTCAGACTCAGGGTCTGGCCCTTGGTTTCCCTATTCATTGACTGGGGTGGATGAGGGACCAGTAATGGCACTGAAGTAGACTATTGAGATGGTAGACTGAATGGTGGAGAATATGGTGAGTGAGATGACAAACCACTACATCATTGTCTATCTTCTGAATAATGTAATGATTGCACCACCACATCTCAGTAAGATGGATAGAGGCCACAGATTCCTACATAGGGGTTGCGGTTTCTGAAGATGGTTCATGCTGTTTATTTTCTTCAATTGGTCCTTATAATAACTCTCTATGATATCTGATTGGGGTAGAGAATGATATTATTGGTGATTGGGGGGATTTCATGACCATGCCCAGGAAAGAGGCAAAATATTCCTCCTCCTGGATGTATCTTTAGAGGAAATAGGGGATCTGGTGGACCTCTCTTTCTAGAAGGATGAGGCTTATATGCCTGTTCCTACCCTATCCCCCAACACAAAGGATAGAGGTAAGGGTTTCATTATCAAATAACACTCCACCTCAGAGACTAAAATGCATACGAGTTTAATTGTGGTCTGAAACTTCCTAGTATTCTACCTTTGGTGGAGGCAACCCACCATCCATCTTCAAGATGGTTGTTTAGGATAGGGTGGGTTTTAGATCTAAGGAGGACCTTCAGCTGAACTGATACTGCGGCAGAGAGGAATTCTTCCTGGGTGAGTTGAGGTGTGAGGAGCACCTAGAAAAATGTCAAAAGGAACATGGGGAGGGCCTTTGTGTCCAATTATTATTGTACGGAGGGAGTCTCCGTGGGAAGGGTTGGAGTGGGTAGGACCTCCGCTGGAGCTAGTGGGAGCATGGTAATTATTTACATGTTTTTTTCCCTTGGAAGTGACAGTACGAGGGGGCCTTCATACTAGTAAAACTAAACACAGGGAAGACCTTCATGTTGGATTCCAATAAAGTGAGGAACACCTCCGCATCTCTGATTTTCAAGAAAAGGAGGACCTTCTTTGGTTGTCGTAAGAACATGGGGGAGACCCCCAAACTAATATTTTACCGGGAAAGGATGATCTTTTCATTGGAAACTTTTGAGAGGCGGAACAGCTCCATACCTGGGATCATAGGTACGAAGAAAACCTTCATGCTGGATGTTAGTACGGTAATGAGGGCCTTCACTTCGACTGATTGTGGAATGGGTAGGACCACCACCCCATTCTTGGCAGTAGGGAGGACCTACACACTCATTTATGGTGGCACAAGGATGACCTTTGTGCTGGATTTCATCGTAGTGGGTCAGCCCGCGACGGGCGCTACATGTGTTGGCGACCAAGAGAGTCTCCCCAACCTACCCATGGGGTGGTTGGGGCCTCAATTAGGGTCAAGAATATAAGTTCTCATATTCAGTATAAAAGGGTAATTGATAGTACCCATCAGTGGTGGAATGGTCCACTGTAGCTGTTGATGATGACACCCCCAGGTGGGTGCCCTCCTCAACATGCACCTGACGTTGGTGCCGGGTTTACTAGACTGGGGCTAGTGGCACAAGTGTATAACTCACATGATCCTAATCCCATGGGAATAGGTGGTGGCACTAACATGTCCAAGAAAGAGCCCTCTTTGGAAGCCCCAAGTATGAGATCACAGTTTGGCTAGTTGGGACTTCCCTCATCTCATTGGCGTAAGGGATTGAGTCATCAAAGCGTTCTGGAGAGAGGCTCCTAAAATGGTTATAGGTTGGAGTGGGGAGAAGTGTCTCTCTGCATGGCCCTTGGGGGTGACGATGATGATGAGGTGTAGAATCCTCCAGGTCCTATTGGGCCATATCTTGAGTTTCGATAATCCCCTCTTCCTTATACCGTCAGAAGAGGTTGTTGTTCAACTTTCTCTGAATTATTTCATATGGTGATATGGGGAGTGGGCACCCAATGGCCATGGATGTGGAGGTTGTCGTAGAAGATATGAATCCATACAGGATTTTCACGTTGGTGTTGCCTCAGTCCTTGCGTTGGTGTGTGGGTGGTGATCTATTTCCTGACATAGCATCTTGGGTCTTGCAAAGTAGGGAGATTCAACCATTAGCGCTGAAAGGAGGATAGTGACGTCTAGTGACCCATCCCCATTCTATCTCCCATGATTGGTAAGAAGTATCCAAGATAACAACATCTCAAACCAATATGTTCAACGTTCAACTACCCCAATATCTAGTGAGTTTCACACGAGGCTCACTCTTTTCTTGGTGGGACATGGCACTAGATAGCTGGATCTGGTGACACGCTTATCCACTGATGTCTCAAATTTTACTAATATCCACATTGAGGAGACGAACTTCACATTGGGTTCAGCATTTATATTTCCGACACTTTCTCCAGGGTTCACATATGTCTATTGAGGATTCTCTATTGTTTCCTCACATTACTACCTTCCAAAGGCAGGTGCCATCCATCACTTATTCAGGGACATTTTCTCCTTGATCAAAATGAGATAATGGGATGTTAGTTCCTCCATTCGTGGATTCCTCCTCAGAATTAATTTCCTATTCTGGTTCTCCATTAAACATTAAAAAAAATTCGTGAAACTCTTCCCTAGTGCCATATATTCATGGATTCCGGTTAATTACACTGATTCTATCAGGACATTCTAAGGGGTCAAGTCAGGGCAGCAACCTTTGATCGGGGGAGTAGTCATGTTAGACATCACTGACATGTCTGGATACCGACACACTAATCTGTCTGGGTTTATTAACCTTATGATAGGGATTCTCAAGGGAACAGAAGCCTAAGGAATCCCACATCTAATGCGGGGAATTATATGTCGTAGGCATGTACCTGAGGTTTTCTTCATCTTCCCCTGTTTGAAACAGGGTATTACACGAGATTAACATCTATCGGAGATGGATCAGACTGATCGAAACACTAATGGGAGTGGATCATATTGGTACATCCTCAAGAGGGAACACCTAAGGGGTTTACTAGATTATTGGATCAAAAATTCCAATGAAGACAGATCTGAGTAAGATTGGGTCTCTATAAATGGGATTCCATGGTTTACCGTTGTATGGTATTGAACCTTAGGGAGGTTCCCTACATACCTTATCCCAAGAGACAAGGATCAAAAGACATGTAGTTCGAATGGGTGAGGCTTGAAATCAGGGTGTACAAAAATGACAACGACCTAGAGACATGTTGGGTCATCACATGGATAGTAGCCCATCGCAAGAGGTAAACTCTTGGTTGGATGGTTATAGATTGTGTGGGGCTTATGCACAGTTAGCTACCCAGGTGAATGGAATGATCTTATTGGGATATGGCGGCCTGAGTAGGAATCAGGAAGGATGATAAATGGTGGAATCAATTGGATGAGAGTAAATGGATGAAACCAATGTGAATATGGAATTGATGTTGGGATTGAACCTTGGAGAGGCTTACTATGTATCCCCATGGTAGGGAATCAAAGTCTATGTAGTTCGGTGTGGAGATGGGACGCCTGAGGAGGCAGCCCATGAGAATGGACACATGGATGGGACCCAAAGGAAGTGGAACCTATGGGTCGAGGCATGACCTTAGCAAAATGCAAAGGCTCAAGGGAGAGACCAATATGAGACATGGATGAGGGGCTTGAACCTCAGGGAGGCTTCTTATATATCCCCATGGTAGGGAATCAATTTCCACGAAGTTCAGGATGCGGCATTGTAATGACCCAAATATTCATTAATGAAAATTTCTCTTGATCTAATTAAATGTATTATTACAGATATATACAACTTATGAACTTCCTTGGTTTTATGTTTTTGGATTTTAAAATACCATTAAGAATTGTGCTTTTTTCTAATATAGTCGTTAAATAGTAATCACATGATTAGTATAAATATAGGTTTTTAACAAATCCAATTTATGCAGAAAAAGGAATCAATGGACTAATCCAGTAGAATTGCTCCATAAAAATTCCATTTGTCGGATCTCGGAAATGAGTTGGCTTCATTGGGATTCACTCTTGACCAAGCCCAATTCAAGCTTCAACACATTAATCTTGAGCGGAACCGCCTACAAGAGAAGTTGAAGTTGATAGAGATTACCAACTAAACGATGTTAATAGAGCCACCCCAAAATTCTATCACCATCACACACCTGACCCTTCGATCTTATGTGGGTGTTATAAGGGGTTATGTAACAAGACCCTAGAACTAAGATTATTTACATTAATTTTTTATAGATAATATAAATTCCTTTTATTATTGTTACATTGTAAATAATTTTTAAAGAAAAAATAGATTTTTTTTAAGAAATACATTTTTTATGAATTAATGTATTTTTTTAATTAAATAATATTTTAACAAAATATTATTAATAAACTAATTTTTATTAAATATAAATGATCATATAATTTTTACGAATACAATTGAAGTTTTTATTAAGGTTTGAAAGCTGTTTTTGTCAAAACCCATGAATTTTTGGTAAATATTTATTTTTATTTTTAAAGTAACAATTTTCATTTTTAGAAAATTATTTAGATAAAATGAATATTATTTTGTAATCAGGGTTTCAAAATTATCTAACGGTGAATTTTTTATAATGTTCTGAGACAATCAGTTTTTTGGGTAAAAATTAAATACCTTTTAAATATATATTTTGTTTTATGACATCATAATGACCCAATAGTGATGTAATAAAATACAATAAACATGATTTTAGTACAATATATGTTTTAAATTTAAAATAATGTTGATTTTGATTTTTTTTAATTATTTTTACGGTGCCTTAGTCGACCCTCCAAGACTTATAAAACATTTTAACTTTTAAAATGATTTCCTTGAGACTGTGACTCACATCAAAATAATCAATCCTAATATTTTAAAAAGTTTGGTCATTGGACTTATAAAATAATTTTTTCCAATCCCCTTTGGAAAAACCCATGGTAAAAAACCATGGTTTGGTTTGTGGTTTTGATTAGTTTAATATGTGGTGTCTAAATCATAAATAATAAAGAATTCCCTCCTTTTCCCTATGTAAACCCACCAAATCTCCCACTTCCTATTCACTCAAAGCCTTTTGAGATCAACCAATCCCTACCCTCCTCTCTCTATAATCCTCCCAAGTCACCCCAAGCTCCCAAGAAACCTCTCTCAAGCCCAATCCTTTGGTATCACACTTCCAAGTAAGGGATTCCTTACTTTCTCATTTTATCCCAATTTCTTAATATTGTTATGCCCTTTTATTTTCAATTATAAATGTTGGGGTATGATTTTTTACCTCCCCAATACTGACCTCATTTTGTTTTAATGATTAGAGACCCCTTTCTCTCTCATTAATTCCACTCATGTACACTCGTTACTACTCCAAAATTCTGTAAGGAATTTCTGCCTTCTCATTTACATTCAAGAAATTATTTTATATTATGAATCTAAATTCTATTACATTATGTTGGGATATTATTTTCCATGACCCCATTACTATCCATTTTATGTATAAATGATGAGATACCCTTTCTCTCTCATCATCCCCTTTTAAAATTTCTATTTTATGCCTTTATGCTACTGAAGTTATACCATAATTTCCTTACCAAAATCATCGTGTAAGTGAATACCATACCCATTTCTTTATCAAGGATATTCACCTTTAGGCACATGTAATTATTTATTGAGGAATTACATTTATGTAATCCACATCGCTTATTTTTGGAATAAATTATTATGTTTAATGAATCCATGTTGTGTAATCTATGTGGCACACTTATTCCTGAAATGAAATGATTAAAAAGGGTGCACCCTGATAGTGCTCCAATGCATTGGGTAAAGATTAGTATCATGATACATCAAGTGCAATGATGGTTTAATCGTTCTAATTCAAGTTAAATGAGGGTTTAATCATTATACACATGCAATTATCCTTGGATCATTCTAATACCATGTTAAGTGTTGTTTCCACATTTCCATGTTATCATAATCATGTTATATAATGACTTTATGTTCAGGTTTATATTATGCTCCTTTGATATGAATTTTGCCTAACATGTACTGTATTTTTCATGTTATGACTTGTTTACTCTCTTACTGGGATTTATAGATGACCCTTTTCTTATGAATGTCATCATATTATCCCATTAAATGCTAAATATGAAGGAATGTATGTTGTCTTGTAAAAGAAGTTTTCAACAAAGATGTGTATTTAATGTTTTAAGTTGTTATGTAATGTTCCTAATCCCCAAATACACTATACCTATCGAACTTATATATTGTATCAATTGAATGTTTTATGTAATACAATATGTTTAAGTGTAAAATAAACAACATGGTTATTATAGTTGGTATCAGAGCACAGGTTTAGATATTTTTGGGCCTATGATTAGAAAACACTAGTGAAAGCCTTAGGGATAAGACTAATTATAATAAAAACACACCTAAATTTTCATGAGTATTGAGTAAGTGGTTTATCAATAAAATACATCCCTGTCTGGAAATGAGCAGGTAGAGGCAGCTCTGGAACAAATGTACCTAGGAGTGAAAAGTCTGATAAGGAGTTTCGGGTTTGACTCGGGGTATCCTGGTACACAACAATGGTCCTTGATGCACTCTTGGTTATGAAACTCCTAGGGTATATGATTTGGTAAATTCATAAGATAAGTATGAACCATTTTTAGGGGAAAATTAGACACTGAGAATATATGTTGGGAAGTAGATCATGGATAACATAGATTTAAGCCTATAGATTCATAAGTTAAGGAAATAAAAGTTATTTATAAGTCATCTGTTTTTTTACTTGTGTTACCCTTTATGTGTTACCCCTAACTTTCCTTTTATTCCAGCAAATGGCCGGTAATAGGAGGACGCAGGCTAACAATAGATGTGAAGATCAATGTGACGACTGTTCTAATGAGATGACCAATCTAATGGGAGTGTGAATCGAAAACATTTTCATGATAATCTCTCAATTAACTCAATCTTTAAATAGAGACACGAGTCAAGAGGAACGTTCAACCCCCCCCCCCCCCAAGAAATATCAAGTTGAAATTGAGAGCTTCATGAGAAAAAGCCCCCTACTTTTAATGGATCATCTAATCCCTCAATTATCGAACAATGGATCAGCTCTATTGAAAATATCTTCTAAATATTTCAATATTTCAAATAAGATAAGCTTCTTTTGGATTCTTATCATATGGAGGGTAAAGTCAATAAATTTTGTGCATTGACCAAAAATAAAAATTATTATGAGGAGATTGAGGTGTTGGAATGGAAGGATTTCTGGAAAATGTTTTTCGATAAATATTTTCTGTGCACCCTCTGACTTATGATGGAATGTGACTTCCTTGACCATAAGTAAAAAATACAACAAATCCACTAGAGAGTACAAGGAAAATATCACAAGGATTACATGATAAAACTCTGAATTTTTCATTACCCCTGAATGAAAGGTTAACCACTTCATTGGTGGGCTAAAACCTAGCATACAGAAAGACCTAGGGATCCATGACTTAGATAGCTATGATGAAATTCTATGATGTTCCCTCAAGTTAGAAATAGATATTGGTGAATATTAGGGGTACCAAGGGGATACTAAGTGTAAAGTAGACTTAAATTATGGTAGTTCTATGGATAAATCCAATGGTGCTAAGAAAATCCAGCACCTAACTCTCCAAAGTTGTGGAAAGAAACACCAAGTAAATTGCCTGAAGGGGGCGGGGAAATGATTTAGGTGTGGAAGAGAAGGGAACCTAGCTATTAATTACTAAAAAGAATAACCCACTACTGCGATAGAGGAGAGGAATGCTCCATTCGACCCTTAATGCATTTTTCATTGCTTCAACTACAAAGAACCAAGGCACCTTGAAAATTAGTTCCCTAAGACAAGGGTTTTCAGAGGCAACCAACAAATTCCCAGGAAGAAGGGTGAGATTTTCCATCACTAAAACTAAATTGAACCCCGACAACGAAGTAGTGATAGGTATTCTAGTTATTCATTCAATAATAGAGAATATACTTGCTGATTCTAGTTCTACACATTCTTTTTTATCCCAAAAGTTTAGTATAATAATACCAACACCACCACAAATCATGGAAGTAAAGATGTCGGTGAGTACGGAAAATTGGAAAATCATTGCATCTCATGAATATAACTCCTCCCCTATCATAATTTGTGGATTTAACTTCCCAGAGAACCTCTTCATACTCCCTCTGGTATAATTTGATGAAATTATCAGCATGGATTGTATTTCCTTATATAGAGCCAACATAAATTGTCGTGAGAGGGAAATCACTCTCCATATGGCTAATCAGCCCCCGATTCTATACAAGTTCAAGGAGTAGAATGAATCTACTTTAGTTCCATCATCTCAAGCATGAATATTATTACTCTATGAGCACACATATCTTTCTCATGTGATTGATCCTATGAAACCAACCATCCTTTAAGATATTCCAATAGTGAGGGAATTTGCTGAAGTTTTTCCTAAGTAATTGCCTAGTATTCCTCCTAGAAGAGATGTTGAATTCTCAATTGACCTTATAGTTGGGGGGTTTTCAATATCCAAAACTTTTTATAGAATGGATGTTGTAGATCTTGAGGAGCTGAAGAAACAACTATAGAAGAATCTGGATAAAGGGTTTATACGCCCCAAGTGCTTCACCATGGGGTGCACAAGTCCTCTTCATCAAGAAGAAGGATGGGTCAATGTGCCTTTTCATTGATTATTGTGATCTCAAAAAAATCATGATAAAGAAAAAGTATCAACTACCCCAAATTTATGACTTTTTTTATCAGCTACATGGAGTACAATACTTATCTAAGGAGGATTTGCGGTCAGGATATTACCAAGTAAGGGTGAAGAAGGTGGATATCCCCAAGACTTCATTTCGTACAAGATATGGGAAATATGAATTCATAGTAATGCCTTTAGAACTCACTAATGCTCCATAAATCTTCCTGGACATGATAAATAGAGTCTTTAGAGGTTACCTTGACAAATTTTTGGTTGTATTTATAGATGATATTATAATATACTCCAAAACCAAGGAGGAGCATGAGAAGCATATAATAATTGTACAAGAAACCATGTGAAAGGAGAATCTCAATTGAAATTAAAACAAGTGTGAGTTTTAGTTGAAGGAGGTCTCATTATTGGGTCATATCATCACAAGCACTGAGATATCTGTGGATCCCTCCAAGACAGCTGCAATTGAGGAATGGTCGAGGCAAACATCAGTAATAGATATTCATATCTTCCTGGGGTTAGTTGGATATTATTGCTGATTTGTGAGACATTTATCACGATTGTCCAACCCTATTACCAAGATAACTAGGAAGGGATTAGAGTTTTCTTAGAGTGATGAATGTTAAGATAGGTTCAAGGAGTTGAAAATGAGGCATGTCACTACACCCATGTTTACTTTACACACAAGTGGATAACTTTTTGTGGTATTCGGTGATGCTTTGAAGAAGGGAATGGGTTGTGTGTTGATGCAAAATGAAAAATTCAATACCTATGCTTCAGGGAAATTGAATGTTATTGATCAAGACTATCCAACACATGATCTGTAGTTAGCTACATTGATCTTTGCTTTGAAAATTTGGAATCATTACATCTTTGGGGAGAAGTGTGAAATATACACGGATCACAAAATCCTCAAGTATATATTCACACAAAAAGAGTTGAACATGCACCAAAGAAGATGGTTAGAGGTGATCAAAGACTATGACTGCTCAATCCATTTCCACCCTAAGAAAGCAGATAAGGTGGCAGATTCTCTAAGTAGAAAGGACCCAACAATTTTATTATTGATGAGATTTGAAAAGGATCCAATATTATTAGATTTGATGAAGATGTACATGGGAATAAAAAAGAAGGTAACAACATCAATACTTTCACAAATGATTGCACAACCATATATTTTGGTAAGGTTAAAGGATGCTTTAAAGGATGACGTGGGAATTCAAAATAAGGTGGAAACTATCAAAAAATGGAAATCCTCGAAGTTCAATTTCAATTAAGGATTGTGAGATTTGGTTCAAGACTATGTGTTCTATAGAATCCGGATTTAAAGAATAAACTTTTGGATGATGCACATAGTTTAAATTTCTCCATTCACCCAGGAAATACAGAGATGTATCAAGATATCTGAGAGAATTATTGGTGGGATAACACAAAGAATGATATCATTGAGTATACATCAAAGTGTATGGTATATCAGAAACTAAAGGCTGAGAGGTAGAATTCTAAGGGGATGATGAAACCATTACCTATACCAGCATGGAAATGGAATAACATCACCATGGACATTTTAACCATACATTCGAAGACATTAAAAGGAAACAATGTTATCTGGGTTATTGTGGATCTTCATACAAATACTGAACACTTCATTTCAATTTGAGAGGATTTTTCACTAGATCACTGGCATAGATATACATCAGAGATGTGTTAAAAATGCATGGATTACCACTTTCTATTGTATCCGATAGAGATCCAAGATTCACCTCTAAGTTTTGGAAGAGTCTTTAACATGATCTAAATACTGATCTGAACTTTAGTACAGATTATCATCCTCAAACTGATTTCCAATCTAAGTGGACTATCCAAAAACTTAAGAACATGTTGAGAGCATGATCAACAGACCTCAAAGGATGATGGGATCAACGTATTCCTCTAGTTGAGTTGTCTTAAAATAACAGTTTTCACTCAAGAATCCAAATGGATTCTTATAAATCCATTTAGGGGAATAGGTGTAGAACACTGATATGTTGGGATGAAGTTGGGGAGAGAAAACTCCTAGATCCAGAAATGGTCGATGAAATGGTGGAGAAGGTTAAGACTATATAGTAGCACATTAAAGCTTCTTAGATTCGAAAAAAGAGTTATGATGATAATCATTGATGAGACCTAGAGTTTGATTTCGGAGACATGGTATTCCTCAACATATTGTTGTGGAAGAGGGTTATGAGATTTGGGAAGAAGGGAAATCTTAGTTCATGGTACATCGGCCCATTTGAGATCCTTGATCGCATTGGTGTAGTGGCCTATCGACTAGCACTCCCACCAAACCTATCTCAAGTATATTATGTATTCAATGTATCACTATTGAGGATGTACATACCTTACCCATCACATGTACTTAATTTTAAGGTGGTACCATTAGAGAATGACCTCTCCTATGAAGAGAAGCTGGTGAAGATCTTAGATCATAGAGAAAAAGTTGTAGGAAATAAGAAAATTCCCCTCATCAAGGTGTTGTGGAGAAACCACATGTTTGAAGAATCAATTTTGGAATTGGAGGAATTGATGAAGTAGAGTTACCCACATCTGTTTTAGTGTGGGAAAATGAAATTTCTTAAGGGGGAATAATTTAATGACCCAAAAATTAATTAATGAAAATTCCTCTTGATATAATTAAATGTATTATTTTGGATATATAAAACTTATGCACTTCCTTGTTTTTATGTTTTTTGATTTTAAAATACCATTAATAATTATGACCGTTGCTAATATAGTCATTAAACAGTGATCACATGATTAGTATAAATATAGGGATTTAACAAAATCCAATTTACTCAGACAAAGGAAGAAATGGCCAAATCCTATAGAATTTATCTATAAAAATCCCATTTGTCGGAGCTCGGAAAGGAGGTGGCATGATTTGGATTCACTCTTGACCAAGCTCAAGCTGAGCTTTAACACATTAAGCTGAAGTGGAACCGCCTACGGGAGAAGTGGAAGTTGATAGAGATTACCACCCGAGCGATGTTATCCAAGCGACCCCAAGAGTTTTTAACCATCACACACCTTACCCTTCAGTCTTATGTGGGTGTTATAAGGGGTTATGTAACAAGACCCTAGAACTAAGATTATGTACATTATTTTTTTATAGAGAATATACATTCATTTTATTAGTGTTACTTTAGAAATAGTTTTTAAAGAAAAAATAGAATTTTTTTAATGAAATCTATTTTGTTGAATTAATGGATTTCTAAATTAAATAATATTTTAATTAAATATTATTATTGAATTACTTGTTATTAAATATAAATGACTGTATAATTTTTATGACTAAAATTGAAATTTTTATTAAGGTTTGAAAGTTGTTTTTGTCAAAACCCATGAATTTTCGATAAATGTCAGTTTTATTTTAAAATTAAAAAATCAAATATTTAGAAATTATATAGATAAAATGGATACAATTTTTGTAATCAAGACATTGAAATTATCTAATAGTGAATTTTTTCATAATTTTCTGAGACAGTTGAATTTTTGGGTAAAAAATAATTAACGTTTAAATATATAATGTGTTGTATGACATCATAATGACCCAATAGTGATGTAATAAAATACTATAAACATGATGTTCTTACAATATATGTTTTGAAGTTATAATAATATGATTTTATATTTTTTTTATTAATTTTATGGTGTCTTAGTGGACCCTCCAAGACTTATAAAACATTTTTACTTTTAAAATGATTTCCTTAAGTGTGTGACTCACCACCATATAAGAAAGCCTAATATTTTAAGAAGTTAATAAATTGGCCTTATAAAATAATTTTTTCCACTCCCCTTTTTCAAAAACCATGGTAAAAACTGATGGGTTGGTTTGTGGTTTTTATTAGTTT
Organism: Viscum album; assembly: GCA_963277665.1. Classification (NCBI taxonomy): domain Eukaryota; kingdom Viridiplantae; phylum Streptophyta; class Magnoliopsida; order Santalales; family Viscaceae; genus Viscum; species Viscum album. The sequence goes on from CAUJRU010001726.1 coordinate 24,956, forward strand.
AATATGTTGTGTCCAAAACCTAAATAATGAAGAATCCCCTCACTTTTCTTATATAAACCCACCCAAGATCCCACTTCCTCTTCACTAAAAGCCTTTGGAGCTCGACTAAATGTTTTCCTCCTCTCTCTAGATTCCTACCAAGGTGCCACAAGCTCCCAAAAAGTCTCTTTAAAGCCTCTCCCAAGCCTTTGGAATCACACTTCCAAGTAAGGGATTCTTTCCTTTCTCATTTTATCCATGTTTCTTAATATTGTTATGACCTTTTATTTTCAATTATAAATGTTGGTGTATGATTTTTCCCCTCTTACATACTACCTTAATTATTTTTTAATGATGATATACCCCTTTCTCACTATTTAATACCACCCATGTACATCCGTTACTATACCAAAAATCCATAAGGAATTTCTCTCTTCTCATTTAAATTCAAGTAATTATTTTATATTATGAATCTAAATTCCATTAAATTATATTGGTATATTATTTTACATGACCCCCTTACTGTAAATTTCATGTATAAATGATGAAAGACTCTTTCTATCTCATCAACCTCTTTTACGATTCCTATTTGACGTCATTATGCTTATGAAGTTATACCATAATTTCCATGCCAAAATCATCATGTTAGTGAATACCATGCCCATTTCCTTATCAAGTGTATTCACCTTTATTAACATGTAATTTTTGATTTAGGACATACATTTATATATTACACATCACTTATTTGTGGAATAAATTATGATATTTAATGAATCCACGTTGTATGGTCAATGTGGCACAATTATGCATGAAATGAAATATTTAAGAAGGGTGCACCTTGATAGCACTCCACTACATTGGGTAAATATTAGTATCATGATAAATCAAGTGCAATGAGGGTTTACTCATGACAATTAAAATTCAAGGAGGGTTTACTCATGATCCATGTGTAATGAGCCTTGTCTCATGCTAATTATATGTTAAGTGTTGTTACTACATTTCCATGTTATGATAATAATTCTATATCATGTCTTTATGTCCGTGTTTATCTTATGCTCCTTTGATATTCCTTTTTCCTAACATGTACTATATTCTTCGTGTTATTCCTTTTTTACTACCTTACTGGGATTTATAGCTCAACCTTTTCTTATGCATGTCCTCATGTTATCCCATGTAATGATAAGTACTAAGGAATGTGTGTGGTCATGTAAAATAAGTTTTCAATAAAGATGTATATTTCATGTTTTAAGTTGTTATGTAATGTTCTTAAGACACAATTAAACTAGGCCTCTCGATCATCTATGTTGTATAAAGTGATGTTTTTATGTAATAAAATATGTTTAAGTGTGAAGTAAATAGCAAGGTTGTTATAGGCATAGAATCAAGGTGTGCGCAGAGGATGAAGACCAGAAGACATGATGGGGTTACACGTGGTTAACAACCTAAGAGTTGGTCTAATGACACTAAGGGACATACCAAGGATATGGGTACCAACAAAGGGTACACTAAATTTTACCAGTGTTTGGGGTTGAACCTCAGGGAGGCTTCCTACGTAACATGTCTAGGAGATAGGGATCAAAACCCACTTAGTTTGAATGGGTTTACTAGTGTTTGGGGTTAAACCTCAGGTAGGCTTCCAACGTACCCATCCAATGAGATAGGGATCAAAACCCACATAGTTCAGGGTGAGACATAGGATCGAGTTGTGCACGGAGGATAGTGACCCGAAGATGGTGTTGGGGGAATACACTTGGTGAGAATCCCAATATTGATTTAATGCTCGAGGGGGGGGGACCAGAGAGTTCGATCCCAAAAAGGGGGGAATACAATGACTTACTGTAGATTGGGGTTGAACCTCAGGGAGGCTTCTGACATACCCTTTATAGGAGATAGGGATGAAACCCCACATAGTTCATATACATATAGTTTAGCATCATGCGGGATGAAAAGGGACATACAGTTTAATGTCATGAAGGATGGGGGTGAACTGATGTGAAGTGGTAGGGACTGATGGGTGATAGGCATGAACCTCGGGGACTCTTCCTACGTACCTTTCCTAGAGAGGGAAAATATCAAATTCCATGTATTTTAGAAGGGGGGTGCTTGGGGCTATACACTAAGGTGGTCCAGGGAGGATTTCATGGTCGATGCTTACTCTAACCCCACGTGAGTCATGATCGATGTGAGAAAAAAGAGGCAACAAAGACCTAACAATCATGTCATGATAGTTGCGTCCGTGAAGAATAGAGTGAGGAATACAGATGGTTAGAAGCTCAAAGAGGAAACATGGTCTTATTCTTGGTTAGAATCCTAGGGAGATGGAGAATGGGACTTACTCCAGGATAAAGGCCCAATGTCGATAAAACCCAAATAGAGAGGGATGGGGTAATAAAGGTCCCTGGTCCATCTGTCCTCTAGCCTTTGAAGATAGAATAATAGAGGAGGAGAAAGGATACAAACTCCAGCAACAAGGCTAGGGTATTAAACCAATATGGTTTCCCTTCCTTATAGATAAATTTCATTCCATGAAAGGATGATCTCATTCCATTTGATGAATATCTCACTCCCGTGGAGACCGATGCGCATGGAAAATGTCTAAGGTGGGGTACCCCATGTATATTGCATGGGGAGAGGCCATAGTTTAATTTTATTTGATGAGGATGATGATTCTTGGAATTTTAACATCCTTCAGCATGGACAATGAGGATTCACATATCACCCCTAGTACCTACATAACTAGAACTCTTTAACCCTTGGTGAAGGGAAGACACCAACAATGCGTGTGGAGATGGGGTTGTGGAGTGATCCATTGAGGGGATAACCTTAGCATGTCTATATGAAGAAGAAATATTTTTTATCATTCCTAGGAGAATAATAATTAGGTAGAGAATCTCAACATTAAGAAATTCTCAAAGGACATTGAAATCACTTTGTACAAACCTGGAGGGCCGTATGGGAGAAGGGTTTGTGATGAAAAATGGTTCACATGAAGGGACCTTATGAAGCATTGGTGATCCATAGAGTGGAGAGACTCTTCAAAGGGGTATGATTCACAAACTAGAGTGTATTAGACTATTCATGGGGTATACATACATATAAAGGGTTCATTTCAAAGTGAAATTACTTTTACAGAGTAGGACTTTGCTTAGCATGGGTTCCTTGCAAAGCGCAGCACTGTCAAACAATGTACATCGCAAAGCACAGTGATCCTGCTTTAGCATGGGGTCCACATGTGAATGGAAGGTAATTATATAATCATGAATGATTTATGAAGACTAGAGTTCCCTTAGGGACCTCCTTCCTTTGTTATGGCATGTGGGCTTCGTGAAGGGAACCCCTTCTTGAAGAGGGGTTGTATTTGAACTAAGGCAAAGGTATTTTTCATTTCTCAAATACCTTGAAGAGCTCGATTTTATCAATGTCTTATAGAACATAGGGTGCTTCACGATTTGAGAGATGAGAAGTATAATGGTAAGGGTATCCATCTTTTGGGTCTGAGGGAAATCTGGTATTTATAAGCGATCTACAGTGCAAAGCTCTGACAATGCATTGAAATGCCACTTGTGCTTTTCCATCAGAAGCGTATTGCATCATGTTTGTCATAACCATGGATTTGAACATCATCCCCTCCATAGTGTAGAGGCATCCTTAACTCCCTATGCGGTGCTCATAGAGGCTTCCCTCAATTTCCAAGGGATCTTAGAGCTCATCATATTCCCTCTACGACACGAATCTTTCTGTCATTTTTGTCATAACGACAAAGTCTTACACCTCTTTCCTCTACGGTCTTTACAGAGGGGGCCACAAATTTGGGTTGGATACGGTCCTAAGGGGATTCACACTGGATGAGATGTTTAAGGTATCTATAAAGTTTCTTCTTGAAGCATGCCCTCTTCCATTGGTGTTCCCTTTGCATATTTTTTTCCTCTGCACACATTTTGGCACCAACACTCACAAAGGGGTTTTATCCTAATAAATTTAATTAATTAAAACTAGTGAGTGATATTAATATAATATATATATATATATCATAAAATATTTTTCATACTCATACAATAGATTTTATAATCATAACATAAGAATAAACCCAATTTTATGAATGTAAACATTTATTTTTAAGGTAGTTTTACCACCTCTTAATGGAGAACTAATTTTAAATCTAATGTTTATAAATTTTATTGATTTTATATATAAAAAATAAACTTAATATTTAATTTAGGGACATAAAAACTATCTCAGGGATATTTTTTTGTATTTTTTTGAAATATATAATTTTTTGAATAATAGTGAAACATACTGAATTTCAGTTTGAAACTGATTTTTTGTCTATTTTATTTATAAGGTAAAATTATATTTTTAATTTTTTTTGAAGTTAAATAAGATTAATTTTACATATATTAATCCAATTTAGTTCATTATAATCAATTTCACTTTGTAATTGGATATAAAAACATAGAAAATTGTTGAACATTCTTAATTTAAAATCCAATATTATCGTCCTATCTAGAAGATTAAATGTAAATTAATTTCTGCCACTTCTATGTTCTGAATTTGAAAAAATGGATTAATTATTTGGAATAACTATAATTTATAAATTATAAAAATAAAAATTTAGTTGCTGACCCAAAATATTAGTGAATGTAATTAAAATTAATTACAGTGATTGAGCAAAATATTAGCTTAACAAAGGACTAAACCTTAAACGTAATGGCCAAATGACCTATAGACTTTTCTAAAATTTATTTTATGGTATTATTGGGACCAAATATTCCCTTTTCCATAAATTTTACCATTATTGGATCCAATTTATATGGTAAAAATGTGGGTGGAATTCCCTTTCCAAAAATTTACAAGAATGTCACCCTTCCGCTATAAAAAGGAACTCACCCCTCTAACTTTCCCACACCCCTGAAGCCACTTTTTTATGGACCAATATCTTCCCCAATAGGTACTAAAAATTCCTCCACTCATCCAAGAAGCCTCACCTTGTTAAATAATCCATCCAAGGAATCCATTTGTGCAAACCAATAGGAGTTATCATAATAAGAGGTAACATCATTCCTCAATCAATTTTAATTTATTTTCATTCTCATCCACAGAATGTCTTGTTATTAAATTATTACATAATAAAATAATTATCATAATATAGTAATATTTTTTATTTTAATGGTTCAACCTAAACCTACACACACTCCATACAATGTGTAACAAACTTACCATTTGTGTACGATGAAGTACCACCTCATGAAACAATGTTGTTCATGTTTCCTTTACCACCTTTCATGGTTGATAATTATGATGGAAACATGGTTTATATATGATATATATGATATTTTTTAATTTTTTTTATTCTTATTTAATTATTTTATAACAAATACCTTTATGATTTCAATTTTTTACAAATACAATAACATTATTCGTGGATGTGTGGACCACCACCTCCTCAAAGCAATGTGATTCGTTCACACTACACATTGAATGTATAAAGGAGGGTTTTAGTATACCTATGTTATAACACCCTGAACCTAGTTACCTAGAGTAAGTGCATTATTATATAATATTGGAATGATCATAAGAGATCAATTCTCGAAAAACCAATTAGTTTAGTAGCCTTATAAGTACTAGATACATACATAAGTTTTACATTACATCATGAAATAAAAATAACATCATTGTGCCTCATTTGAACACACTCATATCCTTTGTAATATCCCTATAGGTTAATAATAATATAATTCTTCACATCTTGGGAAAAATAAAACATAAGAAAGGGGTGAGCTCAGATGCTAATTAGGGATAACAATATAGTGGAAACTATCACAAATAAGCATAAACATTTAAGATAATGTACAAGACTAAAACACAAGACTTTTAAACTTAAACTTCAGAATAATATGGAAAATATAAATCAAATAATTCCATTTACTTATTCACATGGATATTCTAGTAGTTGAATAATCACATGTAATATCAATAACTAATTTCATAATGATGTAATGCATAATTCTAGACATCATAACCATATAGTCAAGGCCTCGTTCCAAGACTACAAGTAAGATTTTGTCAAGGCCTTGTCCTAAGACACTAGTTTATATCATGAGACCTACCAATTAATCGAGGAGCTATAACAGGATGAACCCATAACATAATAAGTGCAATTCATTCATCATATAAAAATAGTGAAACAAAATCTAAACATTCGTATTAAGACAAGCATACAAAATTTCAATACTTCAACCACAAACCACGAATGGTATAAAAAGACCACATACACAGTCAAACATAACTCATTAAATATAATATGGAAGATTGTATTATAATAAATCAATCTCAATAAAGAACAAAATAAAATGAAGGATATTGACATAGATGAAAATAATCTGTAAAACTATTTGAGAAAAATATCCCCTTTTTCTTGAAAACATTTAAAAGTCACACTATTTATCAAAGAAGCAGTTTAAAAGAGACTTTTGAATAAAAGTGTCCCATACCACTTTGAAAATTTTGAAAGTAATTTAAATCTTAAAACATCCATGTCTATATAAATAAATCCTTAAAACCATTTTTAAAACATGGACATTAATGAAAAATATTTAGAAGAATAAATCTTTATAACATTTAAAATGATATTTTAGTTAGAGTTATAAACCAAATGAGAGATAGTTGAATAAAAAAATTGAGGTAATAAAAACCTTAAAATATCAGGAGAATAAATTTATTCATGATATAGTATGTCAAAGTACAATATATACATCATATAAAAGTAAATTGGCCTATAACAACAAAAAATCTCAATGGAATGTAAATTGAGATGAAATCCATTATAAAGACTGTATCCTTAGATTAAGGATAAATAAATGACATAATTATGTGTGAAAAATGTAAATACCCTAAATATTATTGGAAATTCAGTTTAAATAAATCATAGTTCATTCACACATATTCTTGTAAAAATAAAACCAATGACTTGGAAGTTTAGCTCAATGAATGGAAATTAAGTTAAGATTACCCTTATCAAGTTCATATCAATGAATTGAGAATTTATCAGTGGAGTAGTTATGTGTATAAAAAGTATATCCACAGAAAGGGGAGTGTAAATTACGACATAAACAAATAAATAGTGATTCCACACATAATCTTGGGGTAAAATAGTCAATAAAGTATGCATAAAACCCAATGACTAGAAATTGAAATATGAAATTCCATTACCAATTTGGTAACTTATAAAACATACACCACATGAAATAAGTATCATATAATGAAGATGTAAATAACCATAAATTAAATTATATTACACAAATAATATAATCATATGCAGTACATATGCCACAGAAAAGGAAATAGTGTCAAATATAGCATGAATCTCACAGTAATAAAATATGAGATGAAAACCCATTACCTTGTACTTTTCCTTAGTAGAGGGTAGGTTAACCTAATGTATAATGGATAAATAATTTTTATTAAATTATACAAGAACCATATACAGAAATATGATATTATATATGATCTTCTAATATTGCTTTGTTAATGATATTTCAGTAGTATCATTGTTTTGGGTGTTAAGTGATTCATTTTCCATTATATGTTTTGTTAAATAGGTAATGTTTTTATGGATATGATGTATTTGATTCATATATATAATTATATTATGTTAATAAACATTATTTTTAATCATCAAATGAAAATTATTCTCAAATAGTTACAATGGGGAATGAAATCTCATCGGATCGTGGAGACGGTAAGCCGTACGTGCACACGGGCGACAATATCATTCTATTAGTTGTTAAATAGTATGTAACTAGATGGTATATTATATTTAAAAAATCATTAACATGTTATATTTATTATTTAAATCAGTTATAGTCATTATTATACCCATCCAATTAATGAAGTGTTGAATAACAAACCACACCATGACGTGGAGACGGTAAGCCGTACATACGCACGTATGGTAACTTTTCATTCATAGGATGGATAGAATAATGAATATTGTTGTACCATATTTATAATAACATAACAATATTTAGAAGGTACTGAAGTTATTATTTTGGTATGAAAACAACAATGAAATTGAAATTTGAAGATGAAAAGAACTTTGAAAGAGGTGATGAAATTATTACCTCTTCTCTGGGTTCTTCCTTTTGATTTGATCAAAAAGGCTTCTTAGGTTGGATTTATGATCAAAGTAAGGACTGTAGGGTCAAGTTAGGGTATTTTGGAGGATATTTGATCAGAGTTTGTCCAATCCAAATGGCTTTGGAGGTGTGATTTTGAGAGAAGTGGAAGTACTCTTTTATAAGAGAGGTGAGGGTCAATTTAGGAAAAGCTTTAAATATTATTTTATTATAAAATAATTTTCGGTTTATAATGGCTAAAAATGGATTTATTTAGAGACTAAGGTAGTTATGGGTAGAAATACTATAAACCAATAGGTTTTAGACAATATTAGGTCACCATATTAACCTTATCTTTTAGATTTAATTCTTAGTTAAGTAGTTTAACTTTTACCATGTCTTCATGTATTTTTATATTGCATGGTTAATAAACTTACTATAAAATTCAAAGAGAATCTCAAGTGGTTTAATAATGACATATCTATTTTTATTTAAGTTCTTTGTCCTAACCTTATATTTTTAGGAATATTATATCATTTAGTAATATAGTATTCATTTTAAATACTCATTTATGTCAATATTCACACTATTTAGTATTTGGTTTTTGTGAAAGTCAAAAAAACTTTATTACTTATAATAAATACATTAAATCAACCCTAACATGTCATATTAACCTATAAAATTCTGTTAATTCATGAAAAGTCAAAAAAAAAATTTATTTTGATATTTATAATATAAATTATTTTAATCTTTCACTAATAAGGTAATTACTACATCATCATTGTGTCATAAATAAATTTAATTGTTTAATGTCTAAAAATTATAAATAAAATACCATGATTTAGGAAATATTTTTATTTTTCTAATGAATATTTATAGTCAAATTTATCTAATGTATAACCCTATATAAAAAATTATTTAGTTATTGAACTTTGAATTTAATGCTTTTAACTGTTTTTTAAATAAAATAATAATAAATGTCCTAATATAATCCAAATGGATAAAAAGGATGATATTTTATTCCTAAGGTTTATTTTGGTCTAATTTCACTTATCCAATATAATTATTACATGTGTTAGGGTAATTATAATACCATTGTTACCTTTAATTACCCTATTTACTTTTAACTGTGGTAAATAAAATTCAAAAGTTAGTATTCAAAAAAAATTATTTTCATCCTATTAAACCATATTTTACTTAATAATTTCAACTGGGTCTCTCATATTTTTGAAATTTAATTCACAGAAGCGGTAAAATTGTGTTTTATGCAAATTTGTAAATCCACCTAGAAGGTGACTAAAAGATAGTAAAGATTTCAATTAAATTTTATATATTTAATCTTATTATAAAATGACATAAATTAATTAAATTATACTAATATAGGTATTATGTATCTATTTTGACTATAAAATAAATTTTTTAAATAAAAATTCAACTTTAGACAATAACGCAGTGTTTTTCACTATTCATCAAAAATTGAAGGTTTTTAGAAAAATACCAATAATACACCCAAAGATAATTTTGAAATTCCAAATTAAAAAAATGTTTCTATTTTACCAAATTAAAAATATAGAAGTTTTATTAATTAATTTTAAAAAATATTCCCATTCTCAAAACCAAAAAGCGGGTTTTTGAGAAGTAAAAACTATCAGAAGATTGATATGTGTTTATGTCCAATTTAAATGTAAAATTACTTAAAATTACCAAAATTGGATTAAATAAGAAAAAAATAATATAATTATACATCAAAATCATTCAAATTTATAATTTAGCACTACAAATTATTTTGATTAAAATTTTTATTTTCAATTAAAATTTAGTATTTTTTACTATTCATCAAAATATGAATGTTATCATAAAAGCACTGTAAATTTATCCAAACTAAATTTTTATGTCCCTATTCTAAAGAAGAAGTTTATTTTGTCTAATTTAATATATAAAAGTGTCAAATATTGGATTTTAAAAAAAGGTTTGTCATTAAAAGGCGGTAAAATTGCATTTTTTGAAAAATACTTCTTTTATCTGAAAAATTGAATTTGTTCTTATATTATGTTTAAGAAACACATAATATGGATGTTAAAATTATATGGAGTATATAAAATTCAAAATTCAGTCAATAATATTAATAATTGTTTTTTACGACTAGTTTGGTAAGTCGTTGTGCACTCGAACTAGGTGTTGCGTGTAGCGCAAGCTATTGAATTACTTGAAAGAAAATAACATACTATAAAATATTGGGATGTTACATATGTGACATATATGAACTAAATATGATACTATAATTATAATATATATATATATCATTTAAATTTCATTCCTTTAATAAAGAAAAGAAATGGAAGTAGCATTCATGCGTACATACGACCTACCATCTCCACGAATGATGCATTTCATTTTTTATCTACAAACATTATGGATTATTATAAATACATATATAATTAATATATATAATAATTAAGTCATGTTTTACATCATTAAGATGATTAAATCATGATCTACTTAAGAATAATATAAATAACAAGTCAAAACATATTAAAAAAACTAGGCAATTAACATCTAAAATAGTGAAAATAATGAATGATTATTAAAAAATGGGTAATAAGATATTATAAAAAGATTATGTATGATATTAAAATTTTTATTATATTTTTTTATAAGTTAGTAAAAAATTTAAACCCCTTATACATGAGGTTAAATAATGTTCACTAGAAATTAGATGCAAGGTAATGGATTTTTATCTCACTTTCTACATTTGTGAGATAAATGTCATATTCACCACTTACATATTTTTTGTGGTGTATATATTGCCTATTTTGATATATTATATCATGAATTATTTTATTATCATTGTATTTTTATTTTCAATTTGAATTATTTATTCTATGGGGATTTGAGTTAAAAGTTACCAAGTGGTAAAGAATTTGATAACTCGATTCATTTTTATTAGGTTATATTACTTCCTCATTATCATCAATATTATATGATTATGTGTGTAATAAAATTTTATTATATATTTTTCTTTATACTTATTTTATGTGGATTTAAATTTGACACACATAATTTATTTATTTATTCATTCTCACATTAGCATTATGATCTTTTCAAGGGTTTACTTCACAATCTCATTTTGTTTAGGATAGTTTACACTTGATTTTACATCATAGGAAATTATTTGAAAATTATTTAATAAATCCTTTAATTTTCTTCTCGTATGGTCATTCATGACCATTTTCATGTAATATTACCATTTTCCCATTCTTTGGTACTTAGAATATTTTACAAAATGTATATGAGAAAACCCAACTTCATTTCTCTCTTTGGTCGGAGAAAATATATTTTTTTTCTAAAAACCCTATTTTCTAAAAAAAGTTTTCAAAAATATTTTTAACCATTTTAGAATGATTTATTAAATAAATTTTTAACCTTTCTTCCTTTTAAAAATGTTTTTATAGGAATATTTTTTTCTAAATAAATTAGTTTTCTAACCTTTTTACCATTCAAAAGGAATGTGCTTTTTACCTTGTATGGAATGTATGGATTTACCCGCCTTCATTTATTTGAATATTCCTTTTCATTTTTAAAAGGTTAATTTTTAATGAAAATGTTTTTAAAATTTATTTTTATTGAAAGGGATTTTCAAAATGTTTTTCAAAATAAAAAGGATATATTCCCCAGTAATGTGTTGAAAATATCTTTATTATATTAGTTCTAATCATAAATGACATAAATCCTTTATCTTTACACCACTTTGGATATGTTGTATTCATACCATCCTGATTTTTTCCTTTAGATTATTTAAGGTTGATTTGACCAAGGATAGTATTGACATTAAATTCCATGATTCCTTTGTTAGTTCCCTTGAAATTTTCAATTTACTATGATCATTGAAAAATGAATTTCACCTAGTTATCCATAACATTTATCATGGATATGTTATTTTGATAAAACATATATCATATTGTTTCTGATGCTTTCATTGGGGCACGCGCATCTGTCTATGAGGACGCGCTGCTCTATTGCCCCACATTCCTACTTTCCAAAGGCAGGAAAAATCTATCGCTTATTTAGGGATGTCTTCTCCTTGATGGAAATGGGATGATGGGATATTGGTTCCTCCTTTCATGGATTCCTCCTCAGAACTCGTCACCTAGTCTGGGTCTCCCTTATAAATTGAATACGTTGTTTGTGAAACTCTTCCTCATGCCATATCTTCATGGATGCCCATTAATTATGTTGCTTCTGTTAGGACATTCCAAGGGGTCAAGTTAGGGTAGCAACCTTTGGTTGGGGGAGTAGTCACATTGGGCATCACTGGCATGTCTGGACGCTGGAACACTGGTGCATCTATCTCTTGTCCCTTATTATAGGGCTTTTCGATGTGCGAAAGCCCGAGGCATCTCGCGTCGAATAAGAGGAATTGTATGCCCTGGGCATGTCTCTAAGGTTTTCCTCAGCTTCCCATGTTTAACACAGGGTATTCCGCAAGTTTAACATCCAGCAGAGATGGATCAAACTGATAATAATACTTACTAGAGTGGATCAGGTGAGCGTAACCCCTGGAAGATACACTGATCTAGGTGGGTTTACATGACCTCACCAGGATGTGGTGGCCTGGGTAAGAATCAAGATGGATGATGGATGGTTAAGTGAAGTGGGTGCAGAATGAGATGAGACCAATGTGAGGATGACGGTGATGTTGGGCTTGGGTCTCGAAGAGACTTTTTACGTATCCCCGTGGTTGGGAATCAAAGTCCACGTAGTTCCTTGGGGCGATGGTACACTTCAGGAGGCGCCATGTGTGGACGGGTGCATGGATGGGATCAAAACAGATTACCTCTAGATGTTATCACAACGGATTACCACTGGATGGGGACAAAACGGCTTACCGATTGATGGGGGCACAACAGCTTACTGTTATATGGGGGCACAACGGCTTACTGTTGGATGGGGGCATAATGGATTACTGTTTATTAGGGCGCAATGTCTTACCACTAACCAAGGATAAAAGCTTACCGCTGATTTAGGTCCATAGTTTAACATCATGCAGGACATGGGTGAAATGATGTGAAGTGGTCAGGTCTGAGTAGGTGTGGGGGCTTGAACCTCTGGGAGGCTTCCTACGTACCCTACCTTGGCAAGGATCAAATTCCATGTAGTTTAGGTGGGGTGGGAACTAATGTGAATATGGTCGGAACCAATGGATGGTGGGATTTAACCTCGTGGAGGCTTCATATGTACCTTGCCTTAGTAAGGATCAAAGTCCTTGTAGTTCGGGAATGTGGGAATTTAGGGCTTACACTCTGAGGCAGCCCAAAGAGGATGTCATGGTCGATTCTTACTCTAAGCCTAGGTGAGTCATGCTCGATGTGAGAAACAATAAGCAGTAGATACCTGATGATCACATCGTGAAAGGTGCCTCTGTGGGTAGTGGAATGGGTCTTACACGTGGTTAGTGTCCCAAAGAGGAAACAGCGGCTTATGCGTAGTCTGTGGCCTAGGAGGATGGATATTGGGACTTATTCCATGATAAAGGCCCAATGGTGACAAAGCCCAATGGGAGAGGGATTTGGTGTAGAGAAGAGTAGGGTTCTGGTGCCCATCCCCCCCTCTTGGATCTTTGTTGCCGAAGAAGAAAGGAGGAGTATGGGTACTACCTCCTACAAGAAAAGTTAGGGGCTTACATCAAGGTGGTTTCCCTTCCCCGCAGACAGGTGTCGCTCTGGAAAAGAGGATCTCATTCCATGTGAGGAAGATCTCACTCTCATGGAGACGAGCAGTCGTATAGAATTTCCAAGGTGGGGTACCCAGTATAGGATGCATGGGTTGAGGTCACAGTTTAACGTCATGTACTGAGGACGATGGAACTTGGCAGTTTAACAACCTGAAGCTTGGACGAGGTGAGTTCACTCCGCACCCATAGGACTTACATAATCGGCACCCTTTACACCTTAGTGAAGGTAAGGAACTGAAAATTCCATGGCTAGGGGGTGTCATGAGGTGATCCCATTGGGAGTCCATGTTAGCGTGGCTATGAGAAGAAGCAATAGTTGTTAGAGTTCCTATGCAAAGAAGCATGAGGCGAAGCAACACAATGTGAAACACCACCCAAGGGACTTTGAAGTTACTTCGTATGATCCTAGAGGGTCATATGAGAAAAGGGTGTGTGACGAAGATGTTTTGGGTGAGGGAGGCACCCAAAAATGATGTTCAGAATAGAGACATCAAACACATGTGCACAAGGAGGGAGGCTTGCGTGAAAACAGAACAGTTGCGTGGAAAACTCCGGGTTGGCATGCAATTGAGACATTTGCGCGGAAAAGACCAGGTCACCGTGAAATTGGAGATGTTGTTCACGTAAAGGGGATTCGAGGTTTTGTGTGAAAATAGAAGAGATTGAGTGAAAAGGAATAAGGGTTGTACACAAATGGAAGGGATTGTGAGCAATTGAAGGGATTGCGTGCAGGGTACGGGACTCAAAAGGATTTGGATCAGGGTTAAGCCCGATGGGTCTCGTGCGAAGACAGACCCCTGGGTGACCTTTCATGAAAAATCCTATACCATAAATCCATTTTTGCGCACTGAGGGGGTGTATTTCGTGCACCGGAGGTGGTTCAGATTTTTCAGCCAGCAGAAGTTGAAGGAGAGCCCTTCTATTTATAGGTGATCGGGGTCGTCGTATCAACACGGAAACTAGTACACACATAATATTTCACACAAGTGTTGGTAGCATGAAAGTTCAACAGTGCGGAGGTAGTCGCGTGCCACTTTATGTGCCCGCGGTCAGCGGTATAGAATTTTCCACGCCTGTGTGGAAAACTTCCTTGGATCCCACAGTTTTCTGCACGAGAGAGATTTTTTCACGCACACCTGATATTTTTTCATGAGGCTCTTCCAGGACCCCTGGAATGGATCATTGGGTCAAAATATGTCTTTTCTTTGTCACGCCAAAACCTCCTTCAACCCTTGATCATTTTGGGAATGTACACATATTTTCATGTTGTTTTTAATTTGAGAGTTATTTTAGTAACTGGGTAGATATTGATAAATGTGTTTCTTTCATTCAATATTGATATTTGAAAAACCATGTCATTCCTTAATTAAACTGATTACTCAATAAAAAAGGAATTATTTGGACATGAAATACATTGGATTGGGATCATTTAATGCAAGACCTAAAGGTTGGGGACCGGTTAATGAAATCCCTATGGGTTGGGGCCCTTCAAAGAAAGCCCAATGATGCATCAATAGTCTTATACGATGAAGTTAGTTGGTGAAAAACCCATAGATTTTGATTCAAATAAGAATAGATAGGTTTATACCCATAGACATGAACCTATTATGAATGTAATTGATATTATTGGTCCATGTTCCAGATACATGATGTCCAATAGTTAAGAATTACCATTATTATTATCCCTGATATTTTTTCTTTGACATTATCTATGGTTGACTTTCATTCTCATTTCATTGATTAAATGGAATTTGGTTTCAGTTATTTACCTTTCCATATTATTTATTCTCATCCTTATTAGTATATTGATTACATGGAATGATTATTCAGTTATTACATTTCTATATTGACTATTATTATTGTTTCCTTATTACATCCATTGTACTTTACCCTTACTGTGAATTTTAGATAACACTTATTTTGTTTCCATTCCCCTAGATTCCCTGATGTGTACTGATAAATTTATGAAAGGGTACTCCAGATAGAATATAGTTATTTTCTTTGATAAAAAATATTATTTTAATTAGTGTATTCATTTTTAAAACAAGACTCATGTATATATCTAGATTACCAAGACTAATAAATTATTTGGTCCTTTGGGATTAAATTTACTTGTATCTTATGCTAATGTAATGGTCTCATGACACATACTTTAGGATTTATTGGGCTAGGTTTCTATATAGGGGGAGTTTTTAATTTCATGATGATAAAGACAATCAATCAAAGAATATATATCACAAGAGACGGGGTTCGTGATGAAAATAGTTGAGTGGTTTCAGAATGATGTGATTCATTGATGAAATTTTCATAGTACTCTTATTTCTCACACTGAGTATGGATCATGTGTTCTTATAATTTGTGTTTTTTTAATCTTTGATATCTATCTGAATTTTAAAAAGAAATTTTGGTAGAATTTGGATGAAGATTTGACAATATATCAAATTTTGAAGAGTTATCAACAAACCCAAAGAAAAAAAATTGGAAAAAATCACTCAAGTCATCGTCACTATATTTTTGGGGTGACTGTGTTTGATGAAAAATCCATATGACCAAATTTTTGTATATTTAGTTATTCCTAAGCGAATGTGTCTATCATGGCATAATTTCCCAGTTTTTTCCAAATTTTTGGGCCTAAAAATTGGGGGTTGTTTAGGGAAAAGTAAGGACTTAAAAATAGAAATTTTAGAGAACCAAAAAGCATCTAAAAGATTTTATAGACCGTAGTTCATGGATCATAGAGCATTGATTTTACAATAGTGTAAAATTGAATCTATGATATGTGGACAGTAAAGGAGTTATGCAGAACTGCGAATGAGGAAAATCATTTTTCAGTCGAAGGCGGTGTTTTAGAGGAACCACATTGCATGATTTACACATAAAAATGATTTGTGGTCTGTGTAACATGAATATGAACTGAAAAGGGGTTTGACATTTTGTAGATGATGGTAGTGATTTGAATCTACCACATAGGGATATGTTCTACATGAGCTTTGTGGTGGGATCAGTTCATGGGATGATTATTGTTTATAGAAGTTGGTGGTTCGCCATGAACAATTAAATGCACTATACAGACTACATATCAAGTTTTTTGTGAAGTCCATACAACAACGGGGTTGTCTATAATTAAGATTATTAGTTTTTGAAGGATTTATTTCCTTATATAAAGGAAACTAATGATGTCATTAGAAAGATATAATTTCATTAGATAAGATCATTACTGAATGAATTAATAGGATTCTGAAAGTGGTCCATGAAGGAAGTGGCTCAAAAAGGAGTAATTTTATGAAAGAGAATGTGGTTTTCAAGGTAGGATTCCCTAAAGGTATAGTTTGGTGAGGTGGTTTTTTGGAAGTAACTATAGATAAAAAAATTGATATGTGAGGGGTTATACTTCTAAAAAGAGAATTTAATCCATGAAATAGAGGTCACTCTCAATGCATTCACAATATGTGGTGTATGGTGGTTAATGAAGGATGTTTTTGAAAATAGAAAAGGAAGTTTATGAAAGGACTATCCATAAGGAAATCAGTACACGGAGAAGTATATTTCATATACAAGGTGAAAAATAGGAATTAATGTTACACTTACATGGGAGACTATTTTTAGGGTCTCATGCAAGGATATATGTTGTAGGATTACCTAGTGAACAATATTGTTGTCATATCTGAATTATGAAGAAGAATAATAAGATAAAGGGTCTATATCTTTTGAATATATTTGTAGAAGTATTATATTCACTACTACATCCACAGAAATGAAATGAATACTTGAAATCTGTTGAAAAAATTTCCAAATCCAAAGAATTGTTAATTACTATATCTATAACAAAGAGATGTTTGTTCTAGGTTTCAATAAATTGAATGTGTTGTATCAAGGTTTTTTCATAGAAGTGAAGAAGTTTCTCAATAAGAGCTTCAATAGAGAATATACCTAAATTGAGGATTCATTCATTATTGATAATTAATGGACCTACATTTCCATAAACCATATGGCAATCCTTTCCAAATTAGTTAGAAAAAGAATAGGAAGAATTTAATCCTTTCCACCAATCACGATCCATTGAAGGAAAGTCTAAGTGAGTGACACTTAGGAAGTAGTGAGATGTTCTTAAAACTTGTAAGACAGTGAGCCTATGCATAGAAGTGATCTAGCCTGATCAATGTATTGTAAGTGAGACTTAATGGATTTTGTATATCAATGCATTTCCATTATATGCTCTTTGGATGTATCCTAGTGAGGGTGAACCTTGTAAAAATATGTGTGTTTGTATGAATGCTTTTCAACATTACTTTCTATGTATCATCATCAGATAATGTTAGAAATTATAACACCAATATAAAAACTAAATAGAAAATTAAGTCGCCCTTATAAAAAAGAGTTGAAGGTCGAGAAGGGTTGGAATAATTTTGAAAAGAATATCTATACTGTAAATCACCCCTATCAGGGTATCTAATCCCCATTTTGACTAATAAAAGAAGATAAAATATTGGATGAAGGTACCCAAACTGGTAATTATTCAGTAAAATAGATTATTATAATTTTGATTAATCAATTTCAATTTATGTTGAAGATTTTTTAAATTATGAAATTAGGGATCATTTTTAGAAATTTCTTAAATAATTGGTTACTATATAGTTAGGATTTTCAAGGAACTTATTGATGAAAAAACACAATTGGAAGGAGAATGTGATGCAATAAAATAATCATTAACTAAGAAGTATTAAAAATGAAAAACTCTCTTAATACATGATAATGTTAAGGAAGAGAATATTATGTCATATAATTAAATATTTACTATGGGTGGAGAAGAAAATGAAAATTTTGTGTCATGTTCTAACATAAAGATATCATTTATTGAAGAATAATTGAAAATTAATTTGTGTGAGATAGATTTAAAATAAATCATTTTTATAGAAATTATTCATGCACTTAAAAAGCTACATAAAATAAATTATTAATGTTAAAGTTGTATAATTGTAGGTTAAAGAAAAAATAGTTAAGGATCGGGACTTCTTTAACTGAAGTCCAATCAGGTTTATGAAGATAAGATTTAGAAGATAAATATTTAGTGGGAAGAAATCCTAAAATCAGATAAAGATGAGAATATTTCTCTATACTTAAAATGTATTGTATTTAATGTTAAACTAAGAAATATAAGTTCAAACTCTCTAAGATTCTAATAAAATAAGAAGTTACATTAATTCTTCTCATATGAGACTTATTTTTGAAATAAATCAACTTAGTGGAAAGAATTTCTGGAGATTATCTAAGGATAAATCTACTATAGGATCATTAGAAAGGTATCCCTTTTCACTGATAAATCTGTTCATACCAATGCTATTTTGATGACTAGTGCATAATCAACTTTAATATTTGGACAAATAAGGGTGAAAAAAACTCTTAGGAATACACTACATCTTTAAAGGTGTAGTAAATGAGTAAAAAATTATTTTCCCTAAATAAATAAAAAAAAAAAATAAATTTTAAAAAAAAAATATCATGGTACTAAAGATAGTAAAAATATGTCACAAAAGATGAAATCAAGACTTGTTGGGTACACTTAACACTATTGGAAGTTTGGGAATCAATAAATAAATTATTGGAACAATATATTATTGTATGAAAATTATATATTTCCTATATTTAAGAGGAGATGTGCAATAGAAAATACGAAACCAAGACAAAAGAAGTATAATTCATAGAAGAGGAATCAATATTTCTTGAAAATATTTTCACAATTTGATGATTTCTATGAGTACTACGACCAAAGTGCTAACTATTATGATGAGTGATAGTATACAACAATGATTCCAAGATCATTTAATGATGCGAATATAAGACCACAATAAAAATAAATGAATGTAAGAAGAGATAACAATAGGTCATCCTTAGTATGTGAACAAAAGTGAAATAATATTAAATAAAAAACATTCAATAAGTTAGTAATGAATTATTTGAAGACAATAAAACCAAATAAAATATGATTCTATTATGATAGGGAAGGTCACATCATAGAGTATTGAGAATTATCCATTAACATTAGAATTAAAGGAATCAAACTAGAACAAAACAAATAATCAATCCAAAAAATAAACAAAAAGATTGACTTGGTGAAAGGAATGTCTAATAAAAAATTTGAGAAGTTTTTTAAAAATGGTAACTTGATGACTTCTTAATTTATGTGTAACATTTCTGGGAATTTGGCTAAAAAATGCTTGGCCTAGACACCTGGAAAAGAATAATTCATAAAAAATATAGGTAAATAACTTGTGAATTATTATGATAAAAATATTATTATGAAAAAGGAGTCAATACATAAAATGGAGACTAATCATGTTCTTAACCAATGATTGATCATATGTCTAGAACAGTTGGAAGAGTCTTGCAATATGGATAAAACATAGAAAATAGAAAATGAATTTCTTGAAAATGTGAAGAATCATACTTCATACAAGAAGATAAATAAGTTGAAAATTAACTGTCATCTATGTTTCTATATCCAAGGATCATTGAAGAACCACCTTATTCCCATATAAACATCATTTTTACTATTAATGTAGTGAATTGAACATGTTTCATGTATTCTAGTGAGACCTAAATTTGATAAAATATGCAAAAATATAATATCTATAAATTTATCCCCCATATAGGACTATTGGTATCATGTTTTATATTTCTGTAATTTCAAATAATATTTGAAAATTTTTGTAGTTAATTTTTGAAGAAATTCAATCATGGTGAAGAAGTATAGAGTGCATCTCTTGAGGGGGATAATAGAAGAACAACTAATATATATATATCATGAATATATAAAGTACTATTAAGGGATGAATGTGATAATTCTATATGTTAAATGTCTAGAGAATGAAGTTTTTCACCATTTAGGTATATTGATTATATTCTATTATTTTTATACTGAAATATCGAATCTAAAAGAGAGAGTCTTAATACTTAATGAAAAAGGTAAACTAAATTTTAAAAGGGGAGATATATTTTTCACTAGTTTTTTTTAATATTTTTTGTTGAGTTGATTGTAGGATATTATTTAAAAATGATTTGAATTACCCATGAAATAAATTTTTAGTGTTGGTATAACATGCTAAAATGTAATTGACACCATTGATAGTAAAATTGATTTCTCTTTTTTTATAAATTGATAATGTCCCACACAAACATTGATTTGGTTAATTTTTTCCCTTTTCTAGGTTTTTTTTGGATTCTATCCTTCCCTCAAGTAAATTAGACTATAAGTTTTAGAAGAGGATAATATATTCATAAAATTTGAATTATGGAGATGATAAATCCTTCTTATACCTATATCTTTAGTTTTATTGAAAATAAATGGGAGAGGATAACATTAAATTATAAATGAAATGGGTGTTGACAAAAAATACAAAGGGGGAAATTAAATAACCAAAGTGGTTTATTAAATTTTTAATTTTGATGATGTTGAATTTTTTTCAATAAGTTGTGAAGATGAAAAGAAAATATATTCTTTTTATGATGTTTGGAGAGTAGATCAAAATGTATAAGACATGTGATATATATTATTTGTGTTGGAATAATGTTAAAAAAAATTATAAAATAGATTTAATTATACTTTTGAAAAGTGGAAAAAGAATTAAAAATAAAAAGGCACTTAATATAGAATTTATATTGTGGAATTGAATTATTTTTTGTCTAAGAATTTTTTTTGAAATTTATTTAAAAAATGGACAATGATTGAAGTTATGGAACAAAAACAATCTCACACATGGGGGAGGAGACATCAACCACATGTGGGAGACAATTCATGAAGCTTTCATGGAGGTAGGGGTGAATGCAACATGTGCATAGTGTACATGGGATTAAGTGGTTCAACCATCTGGGGTGGAATTATGGAAAAGGGGTTCTAGAATCAGTTAGTGCCAATGAATGTTGGGAGAAGACCCCATTACTAGTAACTGATCATCAAACGGAATGAATTTACTTATTTAGTGAAGTATTTATAGGTAGAAGTTTAGTGTGGGATCTTACACTATATTAATTGTAGCTATGTTTAAAAATATACATAAGGGACCTTAAATGTACAATGAGATATCTTAGGGTCATCTGATTGAGGAGAATGTCATATTCATCTGTTATCCTCACTTGAGAGTTTTTTATATACCATAGTTCATGATTGATTGAACCGATATTATGATTGGTATGTGGGTGAGATTATATGATCATAATTATATTTAAAATACCGTACATTGATATGTGATGTGTTCTTTTTTAAAATAAGGGCCTTGAATAGAATTAATCATGAGGTTCACAAGAATATGATATCTAGATATTATTCAAGACACGTATATTTCTAATGGGAGAATAAGTGAATGAATGCAATGAAAATGTAGGCAAAAGAACATGATATTTTTAAATGAATTTTTTGTTTTGTAAAGATAGTGTTTTTTTGAAGTTGCAATGCATGGAATGAGATGGGGTGCACAATAAAAATTTAGTGCACTTAAGTGGTGAGAAGTGGTTCATTTAGGGTGATGAAGCTATAGATTTTTATCTATAAATACCCATGAACTGTGATATTTCTAGGTATGATCTTAATGAAAATTTTAAATACTAATGTGATTGAAAATCATATAATCAAGAGTTCTTTGTATTCACATAATAACTCCAAGTGTCATTGTGATATGTTTCTAAATCCTTCACGACCACATGAAGGATGATCTAGTAATTCTATCTCATGCTTATGTAAACCACATTTACTTAGCTACATGAAGATATTATGGATTGAATCTATAACTATAAGATTTTTGAAAAACTATTAATCCACATTATATTGATACATAAATAACATGAGAAACACCATGCATATGATATTATGCATTCATGAGGTTGAGTGAAAAAGTAACCTGATCTTGAGGGTTTCATGAAAAATGATTGAAAATTTCATGAATAAAAAGTGAGAAATTTGAATATTGTGGGAATCATATGTGATATCATTTAAGGGAATCATAGTGAAGAAGAATATAATGTATGAGAATATTCACAATGAGTTACAGTGAATGAGTATATGATGTGGATGAAAATTATATAGACCATGCATGATACATGATGTGTGTGAAGAATTTGTTCTATGCATGCATAAAGAAGAGTGAAACATGTATTATATATTTTTCATGAATTATGTGTATTGAAGTTTGATACTAATGTCTAATTATATTTTAGAAGGTATTCATACCTTAGTTATCAGCATAATGAGATAAGTTTGTATCACTTGAAGATCGGTGAATGGTGAGGAAGATTAGGTAGTTGATAATATGTTATTGGAGTTTTTATAGAAATGTACATGAATAAATCAAGTGATCTAATTTGTTTATGGAGAAAGAATACATCTTCAGGTAGTGTATAATCATTCATAAGCTGACATAGATATTTCTATTTGTGGATCTTATCTATTAAAGTTTAATATTTTATTAGGACTCTTAGGTATTTTAAGGCTAGTGGAATGCTGGTAACACTATGGGTTGTAGTATAAAGATCCACACATGGGACTCCAGAGTTAGACAAGGACATAGTGGGTCTCTGTGTTTAACTCTTTTGTAGGTGGGAACTTATGATATCTCATGGGACTCTAGAGTGGAACACTATGAGAGTTAGTGTTCATAGGAATGAGACATTCCTTGGTTGTACCACCTTCATATAGTGAATAACATGTAACTTTTAGGAATTACTGGTTGCAACAAGGAGTAGGTATTTTGACCAAACCTTATATATATAGTGTTCTAAGACTAATTTAATTTCAATATTGAATAAATGATATACTCATCCTAACAAGTGATTTTTTTGAATTAAAACTGTGTAAAATAAAAAGAAAAGAATTAAGTAAAGAAATTCACACCTTATTCACCCTCCTCTTAGTTTAACTACATGATACATTAGGAATTTAATTTTCTTATGCCTTGTGTAGATATGTTTGAATTATTTTTTCCCATAACAATTAAAATTAGGTTCAATGTTTTCCAAGTGGACATAAAATTTTAATTCTTAAATAGATTTATTAAATAAGATGTCAATATTTAGTATCCAGATGGATTTAACATTCATGGAGATGAATGAAAATTATTTAAGTTGAAGAATGTAGTTTCTAGGATGATGTAAGAAAAAAAATCATGTTATTATAGGATTTATAAATACTTAAGAAACCTTGGATTATAATGTGGAAGAGTTTCTCATAATCTCTATGTGAAAAATAAGAATGGTCAACGGAATATGGTTCTAATTTATGTCAATTAGAAAATATTTATTGGATAAAATAAAGCATAATTCCATTATTTTATCGAATTAATGAGGATTAGGTTTGAGATATTGATGATTTGAGAGATAACATTCTCCATTGGTTTATACAAGATGCAATAAAGGCATGCAAAAATTATTTATCACTCAAAATATTCCAAATAAATGTTCAAATCATTTTTAATATAGGATTTAAAGGTTATAATTTTTTTCTACCTAGTTTAAGTTTTCAATAGACTAAAATTGTACCGAGGTTGATGTGATGTAATATAGAAAAATCATTAGAATCCTATTGTAAATAACAATGATAAGAACCAATATTTTTTTACTTGTCAAGATTCAATGTATCAAAGTAAAACCAAATTATGTTACATTATAGAAGATAATAGAATAATACGATATATTAAATAAAATGTGTATTTTAGTTTATTCTATAATGAATCGTTAAATTAAGAGTTATTAGAATATAAAGATGTAGATTTGGTTGGTTCGGTGATTAATAGGATATCAACATTAGGAAAATCATTTTTTCTTGTATATTTGTATATTTATAGGCTATGCAATAATGAATATTGCATATCATTAAGAATTGAATAATATAAATACATAGTGATAAGTCATAAATATAATAAACTCTTATGGATGTAAAAACAACTTGAGGATATTGTATTTGAATTAATCTTTCATATTTATATGATTTATGATGAATCAATCTCTATTAATCTATGAAAAAATATTTTCTATCATTCAAGGAAAAATAATTTTAAGATAAAATATCACTCCACTAAAGAGAAATTTGAGTAATTATTAGTGAGGTTATAGTACATTTCTACTCAAAGACAACTAGTATAAGTTACAATGAAGTAATTACCCAAATAAGTTTTTGAGAAGCATCAATTGTCTCTAAATGTATAACCATATCCATACACATAGATGAATTTAAAAAGGGAACATCATTCCCCTAAGGTGTTTTCAATTCCATGATTAAAGCTCCATTGTTCCATTCAATAAGTGGTCTCTTCATCAAGTGGGTTTTAGCAAGGCATGTGATCCGTCATGGTTAATTTTATGAGTTTATACATTTATTTTTTGATTTTTTTATGGAAGTTCTCTTTGGTTTTACTAACACAAGGGGAGATATTTATTGATAATGTTTAAAAGAGGATAAATAAAAATGTTGGTTTTGAGGAGGTTTTTTTTCATTCCTATTGAAAACATTTTGATTTATCCCATATTGGAGCATGGGTAGAAATGTTTTCAATCAAAAGCTATTAGGGGAGATTATATAAATGTTAATTCAGGGATATTTTGATGAATATAGTTTGAAATTCATGAGAGAAAAGTAGTGAAAAAATGTGGTGTTAAAGAGGTTTATTACCAAAGTATTTTTGATGTTTTTGGGAACCAATGGAGTTTGTAAAAAGTTCTTTATAGATGATTTATGAATCAATTATAGATGACTAGAGTATTGGTGATTTTTTCACAAATTTATTATTACCATGGGGTTTCTTGATTAAATCATGATAATCAATGATGTTTTTCATGGTGAAATATTAATTTAAATATTACTGATTTTATTGAGAATGAATCATGTGATATTTGAGTTGATGATTTTGGAATCACTGAATAAACTATCTAAAGTTGAATGTTGTAGTAGGAATATGGTGGTTTAATAAGATGTTTTTAGTTTAAGATTTTTTTGGAAAATGTTACCAACAAACCCAAATAGGTATATTGTTAATTCATTTTGGGTTTGTGTTTTTTTTTAATAATAAAGGTGAAAATACTCTAAATGATTAAGAGAATCATTATGAATTTGTGTCATGGATTTTAGAGGATGTTTATAGTTTTTTTTGTCATGAAAGACCAAAATAATTCCATAGAAATATAAAATATGATGTGATTAGTGGTATAATAATTAAAATAATACACCATGATATTTTTTGCACCATAATTTAATGAAAATTAAGTCTCTCTCTATGAATTAGGGTTCCTATACCACACTTTTTGTTTAATATTAAATTATTGTATTTTAAAAAATATTATCAAACTTTATTTTTTATTATTTCATGATATTTCTCCATGGTGAGATCATTATACTATTATGTATTGAGTTGAGATATATTTTAAAAAGTGGATCACGCTATAAAAGTAGGATTTCAATTAATGAGATGACATTATTTTCAGAGTAATAATGGATTGTAGTGTGATAATGTTGTTCACACCATGATTTTAGTGATCTATAACTTTTATTAAATATTGGAGTTCATATAATTTATGAAACAATTTTGGATCCAAATGGTACTTTTTTGACACAAAATTTTAAGTCCAAGGTAGTAAATGTTTACTTTTAAATTGTATAATAAATAAATTAATTATATAAGTGAAACATAGAGATTATCTTGATAAGTTTATAGAGATATATTCCAATATAGAAGGTATAATAAAAAGATAAATCGATTGGGGACACATAGAGGGGAACTCTAGGATTTAGAGTTCTAGAAAAATATATAGAATAAGAGGTATTATAGGAGATATATCATTAAGGTTTGTGGAGATCCAACAAGTGGATCAAGGTGGAGAATATTAATACACCTTATATGGTTTAATTCTCATTATTGGTTCACAAATGTTCAAGGTATCACTTGGAGGATTATTTCATTCTTTCTATATAATGATATTAGTGATTTCTCTATATATTATAATGGATTTAAATCTATAGTGTCATTGAGAGTACTCTAAATTTTTAACAAACAAGCCACACATTTAGTGGGTTTTGTTATATTGGCACATCATTGATGTTTTGATCCTTATAAATTTACTAGTGTAGGATAACCTAGTAATATTGATTGTACATATATTTTATGATTTTATTGCTTCTATATTCACTATTATAGAGATAATAATATTTTAATTAACCTAGAAATATGATTTATAGGAAGGTTCTTTTTAGTTATACATACCATAATTCACCCCCCCCCCCTCTTAAGTTATCTTCCGTATATGGGACCAACAATGAGAACTATAAAAACACTTGAAGTATTAGAAAGTCTAACTGGAATAGATAAATACTCATCATACCTTCATCAGAAATCTATATTTTGTAAATCCTATTTTCTTCCTTCAGTTAATGATATATAGACATCAAGTCTATATTATAAAACCATATAGAACCCATGAATTTATCAAAAAATATTTAATTTGAGGAATAGAAAATTTATTCTTGATTACAATTTGATTCATATTCATAGAATCTACACATCAATTTAATTTTAAATTATATTTCTCTATGAAGTAAAATACATCTACCCAAGGTGTGGTTATTAGTATAAAAATATGTTTCTTTTCCAAATCCCCTAGCTAAACATTAAAATGTCTTAATTAAGCTAGTTCTATCAGGTATGAAGGGTGTTATGTGGGATATAAACCTGGTAATAAATCAACTGAGAAATCAAACTAACACTCTGGAGGAATTAAAAAAAATATTGAAGTAAAATATTTGGGTAGTGGATAACTATGTCTAGAAATGAAGTATTACCATACAATTTCATTATCCCAACACCATTATCCTTAACTAACATGATATACTTATAAATAATGTCAACATCATTCCCAATATTCCATCATTTTCACCCTCTTGAATATATGAGTCTCTATCTTTGGGTAGAATAACATAAAATTTTAACTATTATTATCAATGTGAGAATTATATGAAATAATCCAATCTTTTCCTATAAATTCATTGAACATACACATGTTGAGGATAGTGAAATACCTTGATAATTACATATTTCTTTTCATAATAGTGCATGTTAAACAATTGAATATGTAAAATATCTATCTATATTAAATTAGTTTGAATGTGCATGACATGTGGTATCATTTATAATTATAATCCCAAATGATATACAACTAGCATCATAATATATTAATTAATATAATTGGAATCAGATATTTAAAAAATAATAGTAGAATGAAAAAAATAAAGTACCTCTAACTATGGAAGGACCATCTTTAGAATCTAGTGGATCTTTCTCTTTTATAAATAAGTGACCCTATATCTTCTTAGATTTTTATCATCCTATATTATGGGTTTGTTAGTGAAAGTACCCTATATAATAATAGAATCTATCCTCGTGAAGTAAAATTCATCAAGAAAGCTAGTATGTAGAGACTCACCCACCCAATCCTTTGAGGACTATGTATGATTTGAAACATCCACAATATATGTATTATATAAACTCTTAAAAGGTCACTTCATGTTTCATATATTCTCAATGAAAAAAAATCTAAGGTTATAATGGTAAATCCCTCTTTATGTGACCACATGAACCACATTGAAATAAAATATTTTCAAAAATATTTTTTTGTAATCCTATTTGAAAATATCCTTTTTAAACAACCATTTTAACATATGTTTCATAATAAAACTCAAATAATTCTTTAAAATCCAAAATATAATGAATTTTTTATGTGTAAATGACCATATGAGTCATGAAAACCACCATTATATATTATTTAAAACAAATAACTAAAATGAATATGACACTATCTATAAGTAATTAACTAATCAGTTAATCTACCTACACATCCCAATGAATTAAGGATAAAAATAAATAAATTAGTTACAACTTTTTATAATAGGGAATGATTCAAAATTTTACCTATATCCAAACCTATTGCCAATTGTAACAAAAACTAACACTATTTGTAACATCCAAGCCTAGACTCTCAACCATTAACCTCATTGAATTCAAGAAAAAAAATACTACTAGGAGTTAGTTATGTTCACAATATTAGTAAATCCTAGAAATAAATACCACTATATTAGAAATTACTATTAGTGGTGGTTTTCTCTCAAATAAACCATGCTCCTTATGAGAAAAACTCTACCAAAATGCCGATATAAGGTATTTTCATGTCATATTTTCCCAACTTGTAAAAAAAGAACAATAATGTAGTAGATAATACCTATTATGATATCATATATGTTACATGATAAATTATTTTTAAAACCAGAATAATTGTATAACTAAAACCATCAGGTGTAGTAAGATTATAAAACTCAAAAGGAATGTCTAATAAAACTAAAAAAATGAGACTCCCTAAAAAGGAGATGAAATAAATAATATATTCCTCCATTAAAACTCCAGGATTCCTCTCATTTATATAAACTGCTATTACTATGTATCTTCTCTACCATAGCTACATCCTACCACTCATGAAGTAAGAAATATTTCCCTTACCTATATCACACAACATGAAATCTACCCATTCACCAAGGTTATTGAGTAAGAGGTGAGAATAATATCTAACATGATATCCCCAAGATATTCCATGCACCCCAGGAATATGAAAATCATAAAATATTTAAATAAATTTTATAAAATATTCCCTAAATAAATGAAAATTTATAAAACCAATTGAAACTATATAAAATTTCAATAATAAAAATTAATTACCATAACTCATACAAAAAAATTAAATCCCCTAATTTTCTAAACCAAACCCATACACACCAAAATATTTAACTAAAAACTGAGAGAGGACAAAAACCATGTGAAGCACCAATATCATAAAAGGGTAATTCCTAATCGTGAGTGGACTGCTTACCCAACCATTTTATGATATCTCTATTAAACCCAATCTGGAACCTGCTCTTAAATAGGAATTATAATCCCTATCAACCTCGATAAGGCACATATACTCACATAGAAATTTCCAACCCATTTTTGATCCTATAGAAGACATTATCATAAATAATAATTAAAATCCTAATATTTATGAAACATAAAAAATATATAATAAAAAATAAATTTAAAATATTATTTTCATATTTCCTTAAAATTTTCTTAAAAACATGCTCAAACAACTAATACCTTAAACCATTTTATAGAATCACAAAACCACAATTATTAATTCATTTTGAACCTATAAAATAATTTTATGAAAGAATCATATCTGAGATTAATAAATGCCTCACAAAATCATGTATTGGAGAATCCACCTACATGAACATGATCACATAGTGGAATTATAAATCTAAATCCAAGATTAATGATTTGAATTCCCTTTTCTCACAACAGAGAACAAAATCTATAATTTTTTCAAGAAATCAAATTTTATTTCTTATAAACCTACCCATTTAGGGTTTTAAAAAAGGATAATGAGGAATAAACATAAGATAATAGATCAAATGGTTACATACCTTCATCCAAGACTCTAACAATACAAGGATCTAAGATGAAATACTTTTGGAGGGATATATTTGTCCAAAATTTCATCTAAAGCTAACAAATAACAAGATATGCATGTTAAAGAAGAATAATGAGACCAAATTCAAACAAATACTACAAAAAATATGTTTCAGAAGGGATATTAAGAGACTCTATAACCACAAAACATGATCCCATAAATCATATAGGAAACAATGCATTAAACACTACTCAAAATTTTATACAATTCATTATTGGTATACAAGATCCCAATTATTGTGAAAATGGTTAGGTGTTTGCTACTGAATTTTAGAAATTAGATTTCATGTTCACCTAGGAATCATGATGGGACCCTCAACCCTGTATCTACCCATGAACCACTTAATACCCTTAAAAAATTTCTAATTTCAAATAAAAAATCTTTGAAACATCAATATATATTAAAAAAGAGATTACATACATCCAATAAGGCCCTATAGATTTGAATTCCTAGTTTTATTAGTTGTCTTTTAACTCAAATGAAAATATTGACCAAAAATAACTTCTATATTTAGGTGTATCTATCACCTCTCTCATATAATCAAATAAATGATTGAATTTTTAATACCCCAAAAATTTTAATACATTAATGTTATGGTTTCTTGTTTTATATGAAACACTAAACAAAAATGAATTGTGTTATAATTAAAATATGACCATTGTAACGCAGTTTTTGAATTGGAAGGAATAAGTAGAAGTAACCATACTAAAAAAGCAATACATTAACATGAATAAATGACATAAAGTAGTGGGGGAATTTATTATGATGCTCATTTTTCCAGCCTTGGTAAGGAATTAGTGTCTTTAGAACATTACCTAGGACAAGTGCATGTTAGATTATAATAAGCACATATTGAGAGGAATTATTTTCTAGATAAACTAAATCTCAATTAAATTACTACGAGATGAATTATAGATGAATTTACACTCATTACTACCACTACCTTTTATCTTATCATTAATTTATATGGGAAAATCTTGAGGGGTCATGTGAATAGAAGTTATGATGATATAAATATGTAATTATCAATGAAATAAATTAAATATTGTCTTTATTTTTATACTTTTACTTTTAATGTATAAATAATGGCTATTTTTAATACAATTATATTTATAAAATTCAATTCATATATCTAAATAACTAATAAAATCAAGTTTATTATTAATAATGTTATTTTAATAAAAACTATCTTTTTATGTGCAATGAATTTTTATTTTAAGAAACTAGAAGTATTGTGGTAATGTTAATAAAATATATTATTGGAATAAATAAAATATTAAAACTCATTTAATTTTTAATTAATAAGAAAAATATTAAAAATAATATAATATGTAAAAAAGATTTTATAATAATTATTTTTTTACTCGTCATATGATTTAATTTAAAAGTTAATTTTCTCATATTTAGATGTTGAAATAGATTAAATCTTGTAAAAATTTAGATTCACCATGTCAAAGTTTGGTAGCAGGTTCCATGTTATATTTTTTGTAAAAAACTATTTCCCATGGTAAATATTTAATCAAGCTTAATAAGGTAAAAAATGGCCAGTTTAAAATGTCTTGAATTGTTTTTTAATTAACTTGAAACATAGACCATCCATGAGACCTTTTTAGGTTTTAAATTTAATCCCTATTGTATTATCAAAATTTCTTCACCAAACCCACTAAACTCTCATGGGATTTCATCTTTACCCTTAAAGTATCTTTATTTTCAAAATAAATGTCCATATTTATCACCTATAAAAAATCTCATTTCCATCCAATTCAAACCACACAAATCCTAAAAAATTTCATTAAAAATATACCCATTTTACCTATCCAAGTAAAATCTACCACATTTTCCAAAAAAAATCCCAATAATAATCCTCAAATCCTCTATTTCCAAGAATTCCTCTATGGGGAGAATCAAGTTCTCAATGTTAGTGCTACTGACTCATTAAATTTATATTCTATATATTTCTACTACAAATTAATTATAATAATAATTAAATAAATAAATCCATATAATTATCATACTAAAATTTTATTATGTTGATTGAAAAACCATTATCAATTCCCCCATCTATCTAAAAACTAAAATGTCACCCCATTTTATGTGTGGATAACCGCCTTGATGAATGACACATTCATTTCTCAATGTTGCCTTAAATACATAGTTATAAGAATTTATTTAATAAATAAAAATTATATATATGAAATTATTAAAATTCTATAAGGATAAATTATACATTCTATTAATATCTAACATGTTATTAATATAACACATTTTTACATTAAAAATTACCTAAACAAACTTGTCATCGATTTCATCTTCACAAATCATAACTAAAAAACTAATTGAATGAAATTAAGAATTTACGAATCATTATAGAACTTATATTATAGTATATAAAATTTTAATTTATGTTATTAATATGGTTCATTGAGCATACCACTAAATTGAATAGATAATACAAAATAACTCATTGTTATCTATAAATTACCTAAAACACATTCATCAAGGTTTCCATTATTTCAAAATTTATCCATTTATTCCATAACATGAAAGTGTGACTACCTAAACCATTAAAATTGATTCTAATACCTTGAATAATTAGTAAATTATGAACTTAGTGTTAAATAATAAGTATTGACATCACCATTATGAAACTTATACAAAACAAATTTATTAATATCAGATGATGAAAATAAATAATAACCAACTAATAAATGTATAAAATGGTTATAATTGAATAGTATAAAAGGTAATATTTTTTAATAATGTTCTTAAATAAATTATTAAGTTGATTATTTTTATACATGATGTTAAATCAATTTTGTTAAAGTTTGGATAATAGGTAAGGGGTTCACCTAAATTTACCTTCATTAAGGAATATTTCATATTATGCACTTATGAATCATTTATTTTTTTTAATTAATTCTCCATTTGTATTATCTTATTTTTATTAAATTTTATTTAATGGGTTTATAAATAAATTTAATTTTATCTCATTAAATTTCATTTGATTCAAAAGTTATCAAAATCATAAGAGTTTTGTTATCTCAACCTCCTTTTCATTGAGTCACCATCTTTCTTCCTTGACTGTATTATTATTATTTTATTATATTCTAAAATTAATTTAATTCATATGTTAATTTATATTTTTATCTTCGCAATTTATATTTTTTCATCAAAATAATCTTTTTTAATTTATTTCTTTCTATAATAAAAAATGTTTTTAAGAATAATTCCCATTCTCTCTAATATGATCTTTATCTTCAATGTCCATATTCATTATTTCCAGAAACATTTTTTATTATTATTTTGAAACTAAAATATGTTTTATATTATGTGTGATTTATAATTATCCTTAACTATTTTTAAAATAAATCATTATTTTTCTTTTTCAATGTGGGTTTAAGTAATGGTATTTTAAAACAATAAAAAGGATTTTCCTTCCGTGATCATATATTCTAGATTCCAATATAAATTTGTTAAATTAAAATTTATTTAATATCAAAGTTCTATTTTTGATATTTCCTTTTAAATAATTTTTAAAAATGGATCTATATAAACCTCTCAAAAATAACTTTTGAGAGTGTCACATGTATTCATCTTTTTATGATAATGTTAAATTATATTATGAAATCTTTTTAATGAATTAAGTCTCAGTATCCTCTAAAACTATAAAACATCTAGATTCATTGGATTTATATTTCTTATATCACCCTCTAAATTATTTTCTGAATTTATAGTTCATACCCCAACTTATTCATTATAGTTATATTCTATATCACTCTCCATCCATCTATTGACTTTAATTTTAACCTTCATGCCCACATTCTTTAATCACAAGGATATATACCATATAATTTAAATTATAGACCTAACCATATATTAATTAATCTATATAATATTAATACCTTAAAAATTGAAGGGATTTTACCAAGAAAGATATTCCATTTATTGACTGGGGATTTATTAACAATCTGTATACAGGTTATTTTAATATAGATAATTATATATTACTAATGAATAAGGAATATATTTTTTTTTTATTCATTCCTCTCATATAATGAATGAATTAAACTTATTTTATGATGATTGGGACATGAAATTATAAATCACCTTGGTGCATTGGTATCTCTCAAGAGATAAACTAGATTAATAATTGGTTTAAGCCTTATCTATTTATATATAATGTCTTTGTATGAGGCATTGATATCATATCTATATTGGATAACATTATTTTAATTCATTTGATTATTTACATTACTATGTTATTCATGGAAATATTATATACTCATGTTACCAATTATATGATTCAATATTATTATTATTTATTCTAACCATATTATTCTTGCCTTGTTTTTTTGTGATAACTTTTATTATACACTTCCCCTTAATAAGAATTTTAAGTCACCCATGTTATATTTTAAATTCCCCTAGGTTAC
The DNA here is from genome assembly GCA_963277665.1 of Viscum album. Classification (NCBI taxonomy): domain Eukaryota; kingdom Viridiplantae; phylum Streptophyta; class Magnoliopsida; order Santalales; family Viscaceae; genus Viscum; species Viscum album. Next base: position 59,743 of record CAUJRU010001726.1, read on the forward strand.
AAAGAAGATTATTAATTATGTTATGTATATATAGTTATCATGTGTACAGTGTTTTGTGATAGATGATGAAGAGTTATTAAAAAATAAGGAATCCTTGGACCAATGTGAAAAATTAAAATTGGATATGAAAGATATGGTTTTTATTTGTTAATGGTTATTAAAAAAAATTCTGGAAAAACAAAAGTGAAAGGTCTTTATTGTGTAAGTGACTGAATATTTTTTATTGATTTTGTAGTTATGAATGAAAAATTTGGGTTCATTTTAGTTGGTTTCAAAGACAGTATATAAAGAATGTGTTTATTAGAACCCGAGCTGGGTGTGAGGGTTTGGAGAATCACAAAATCCATCTCAATATAATTCTTTTAACACTCTAAAATATAAATACACTATAAATTATATTAGAAATAAACTTCTATTTAAGGTATGAAATCAAAGAAGTGTTTTTCAAAGATGGATGAAAGTGTGAAGTCACCTTTTCTTTCAATTGATTTTTTACTTAGTTTGAGATTTCAAAAATGGTAAATCACATTTGGTTTATAAATTGTTGCTTAAAATATGGTCTAAACCTTAATATTTCATTGTGAAAATATAATTTTTTAAAATAATATCATTATTATTTATAACATTTTATTTTTTTCATATTATGTTCTCTTTTTTATATTTTAATTTCTTTTATTTCTTTTTATATATAAGCCACTTTTGAGAAAATACAATTCCTTATGGAAGAAGTGATTATCATTATTATCCTTTATATTAAATTCATCCAGTATTAAAAATATTCTACACTATGAATATAATTTTATATAATAAAATATAATCACTTCAAGTAAATATTCATATAAATATCCTAACAATTTAATAGATTTCCATTTATTTTTTATTTTAGTTAACTATGTTTACATGGTTGTGAAAACATTAAGAAATGATAAACACCATATATATATATATATGCACACCTCAATTTAGTATCAACACTATGGTGAACCATATGCTTAAATAAATCATCAACTCTATAAAGATAAAATTTTCAAAAATCATTAACTAATAATAAAATGACTCTTTAACACTAGAATTTTAATAAAAAATGAAATAAAAAATGTATAAGGAACTTTTAATTACAGGATAGTCAAACCTTTATAACATGTGGAACCTCAAAATATGGAACTATAATGACATTAAATTTCCATAAATATGGAACTATGACCTACACTAATATCATGACATCAAAAACATCAATTAAAGAGGACATAAAACTCTAAATTGAATATAAAATAAAATATTATATAAAATAAAATACTTATATAGTATTTAATGTTAATTTTTAAACTAATATAAATACTATAACCAGTTTTACTATGATATAATAGGTTTTTATATAGTAACAACATCATAGAAAAAATAATGGATGTAATATAAGAGTTTTTATAATACTATTTTATCTATCATTTATTAATATTTCTCTTAATATTACTCTATAATATATCTCTCTACTATAATATAAATATTATTGATAATAATTTTATTAGTTTATGGCCTTTAATAATAAATAATTTAACTTTAATTTTCATTCTCATATCAATGGAAAATTAGTTAACCCATTATATTCATTTTATTTATATGGGGTTAACGTTTTCTATGTTATTATTTCTATAAAGGTTTGATATAAATTCTTATATTTTGTAATGATTCAACCTGGATACCCAACCTAAGACCGGATTCGGGGACTATTACATAACCTCAAGCCCATATTTTGACATTTATAGGCTGAAAACTAGTATTAAAGGTTAAAACAAAACCATTATAGGATTATTTTACCTTAAAAACAATTTATTTATTCTAAATATGACTTAAAATTCCAATATGAGGGGTCCATATATTAGACTTAACTAAAAACATCCTTACAATTGTTTTCCTAATTACTCTTAGGAATCACATAAGAAACATTCTGTAACATCCCAAGTAAGTAATTAATAATAGATATTTTTATCTATGACTGTTAATGAATTAGATAGTGTTTTAGAGGCTTAAAAGGAGAATAAATCCAATCTTAAGCATGAAATACACTAATATTTTTAAAAGATTATTTTACTGCCTTTTGATGGAAAACCATCTTTTAAATATATCTTTTGACAATTTTATAAGCTCTATTTGTCAAAATAAACTTATTCTTTATGATTGGGAAATCAAAATTTACTTTGTGTAAATTTTTGATATTTTTCTGACAATGTTCATTTTTTTATGAATAGTGAAAAATAATGCATTTTACATCAAAACTGTTTTTTCATATAATTCATTTATATGATTAGATTATATTTTTAATTGGTTTTAAAGTTCAATTAGAATATATTTTTACTATTTAATCCAATAGTGGTCGTTGGAATTAATTTCACTTTGAAATTGGACTTAAACTAGTGTCAATCTTTTGATACTTATTATTTCATAAAAACACTCTATTTGCTCTGACAGCGGGAATTAATTATTAAATTAATTAATGAAACTTATATGTTTTTAATTTTTTAAAATAGACATCATTTTTGAATTCAGAATATCAAATATAGCTTAGGGTGAAGTTTTGGAATTTTTCTGAAAAACTTCAATTTTTGATGAATAGTGAAACCACTAAGTGGTACTTAAAAAACTAATTTTTCGTTTAAATGAAATTTTACCACCTCTATGTTTTGAATTTCAAAAATCCAAAATACATGGTTTTCATTAAGAAGTAAAATTTGGTTCAGTGGGATTAAAATAATTTTTTGGTGAATAGTAACTTTGATGTTTTTAATCGCGGTTAGAGGTAATTAGTGTAGTTTAAGGTAAAAATAATGTTTTAATAATATGAGATGAGATTAACACATGTCATACCCTCATTTTATGTGTTATGTTCGACCAATACAATCCATGGGTCAACTTGGGGACCCCATGGAGCCACTTTGGTTGGGAAATGACATAAATAACTTTTTATTTAATGTAAAAGTAAAAAATGACACAAACATGAGATGTTTTACTAAAACAATTTTTACATGGGGTTATACAAGTAATATTTTTTACTATAAATATTAATTATAAATCTAAAACGATTTCCTACATCATGACATTTTTTTTATAATTTTTAGACATTAAATATATTAAATTATTTATGACATCATGATGATGGATCGATTACCTCATTAATAAAGGATTTAAATAAAATGAAACGATAATGTAAAATATATGACCTACACATGTCCAAAACCTATTGGGTGGGTATATTTCGAACCCTTATCACCTTATCCTAGAATTATATCAATGTGGGACCTTTTAAATCCGAAACTCATTTTAAAATAAAGTAACATTTCTTTACTTTCCAAGAGTGCCCCTCCTCTCCTATTATAAAAGGCCCCCATATCTACCTCCTTACCCACACTTCCAAAGCCTTTGGCTTGGCCAAACCCTACCCATTTTGTCTCTCCACATCCCACTATTACTTCTTGAAGCCTCACTTTGGGCAGAAGTCTTCTCAAGGAAGCCTTTGAGCTCAAACCAAAGGGAGTTACCCGATTTTAAGGTAATGTCTTTACTTGAGTCCTTTTGTTTTATTTTTCTTCTCCAACCCCCTAAACTCTTTTTATTCATTTATTTTGTAAAAACTCCAGTATCTTCAACATACTAGGATATTTTTATAAGAAGGATTCGAGCTACACTTACACACACCTATATCTAATGGTTAAATAACATACTGTTTCTGTGGATGGTGAATTTCTGCCTCCCGAAACGATGATTGTTCAACATTATTTTAACACCTTAAAAGGTGGCCATTAATATGAAACTATATTTATATATGATATATAATATGTTTATTTTTTCCTTAATATTATTTATTTTCCATTTTGGGCATACCTTTATGGTTTCCATTATGGGTAAACGCGATATCTTCATTTAAGGAAGTGCGGACTACCTCCCCCTCAAAGTGATTTGATTCGTTAATACCATATGTGGGACGTATAAAGGATGGAGTTATGATATTATATATGATATTATACTGGAATTATAATATACCTTTATATCATTATGATTTCATTCTATAAAATATGAAATTGAAATGAAAGTAGCGTTCATACATACGTACGACTTACCGTCTCCATGAACGGTGCATTTCATTTCTTACCTCTAAATGATTATGTAATATTATAAATACATGTATATACTGGATATATATGATATATATGATATATACATCATGATTATAACTCTTGATATAATGGATACATGAACAACTTGTAATTATAAAGAGCATATTTTGACTCAAGTACCAATGATCATTAAAACGACAGTTATTAACTAAAATAATTACGTAGTGTTCATGACATGGTAATAAGTGATATAAAAGGAATAATGAAATTGAATAAGGTTCTTAAGAAAGTAGAAATTAACTCAATTTTATTATTCAGGAGGTTAAAGAACAATCGAGTCAAGTCGGACCCGAGGTATGGGACTTCGTCTCAATCTCCTTTCATTGAGGCATATTTTATTTTATACACAACCTTCTTTTATACGGTGTATAAACCCCTTTGACTTTTATGTTTATCCAAAAGGAATCTTTTTTTATACGAAGCGTTTTACAAAATGACAAAAGTGAATGTTTTTGTCATAAGTATGCAGCGACAACGACTTCCCCACCGTCGTGACCATTATTTGAGTTTCGGCTTCCTCTACAAGCCATACCTTTTTTTTAAAAGAAAAATAAATACCATGTTTTACTTTTCTTTTATTTTGGTATTTAAAATGGTTTTGATAATGTTTTTATTATATCACTGTGTTATTGATACCTTGTGATTGAAATGTGGAAATGTTATGTTTACTTTATGTATGTTTTATTTGATACGATTATGTTATAGTTCTTGGGAATTGTTATGAAGACGGGTGGTTCCGTGATAAACTAAGGGTGTGTGAGCCCGATATAGCTCTCCAATGCATTGGGTAATGCGAAGGAGTGAAACGTTAAGGTTTCTCCGAAGAGATTTAGGGAATATACTGTGATGGGTATTCCAAACGTAACCAAGAGGGTTACTCCCTACGTAAGAATGTTATGAATGCCTCAAGTTACCTTTATGTCTTATGATTTCTATTATTTATTCATGGTTTGATGAGGTATGTTAATGTGCTTATGTTTTATGGGTAAATTATGATTTCATTCTTATGTATATATGAACTTATGTTTCCTTTCCATATTTTTATAACCCATACTGAGCTTTTTATGCTCATCTTTATTTTTTTTTGAAATGTTTTTCACAGGTCAAGGGAAAGGTACATGATATGATGATAGTGTCAAGGAAGTGTCAAGAAATAATCCATGTTTTATTTTAAATATGTTTCTGTTGATGGGAAAAAATAAATACTATCTTTATGTAACCACTTTGTTTAAATGTGGAATGTAATGCAAGTTTTATGTTCTAATTCTATAAGACTCTAAACCTGAAAAGATCCTCAATGTGTAATCTTGTAATAACTCAAGATTAAGTAAGGTTTAAGGATGGGGCTTTATAGTTGGTATCAGAGGTCGGTTTAGATAACTTTAGGAGTTAGAATTCTATTAAATGATTATCCAAAAATATTTTTTTTATGGTCAAATTGAAATGATGTAGAATTTGAAGATTACCATGTTGCTTCATCTAAGACATGTTTGTTCAGAATAGTTTTCCACAGAGGAAACAGGGAAGCAGTGCTAGGAAGGCATACAGAAGGAAATAACCTTCCGAATCAGCATCCTGAGATGGTCGGAATTGGAACTGAATAGTTTGTTGCAGTAATGGCACAGTTGACTCAAGCGATAAATGGAGGTGGTATCCATGCACGAGATCATCCAGATCAATCGCAGAGGAACATGTTAGTGGTGGAACATTTCATGAGGCAACATCCCCCATCATTCAGAGGATCATCTGACCCTGTTCTAGCTGAAGGGTGGATTAAAGCACTGGAGAAGATTTTTGATGTCATGGGGTGTTCATACAATCAAAAGGTTAGTCTTTCTATTTACCATTTGGAGGGTGAGGCAGATCAATGGTGGTCGATGGTTAAAAATATCAGGGACACTGATGAGATTGATGCTCTCGACTGGGATGAATTCAAAGGTATGTTTCTTGAGAAGTATTTTCCTAAGTCTGTTCGACTTAGGATGGAAAAACAATTCCTAGAATTGAGGCAAGAGGAAGACTCAGTGGCCACCTATGAAGAAAGGTTCACTCGATTGGCAAGGTATGCTCCAAATTTTATCCGAGACCTTGATAGTAAAATCAATCGTTTTTACTCGGGATTAAAGCCAAAATATCGAAGGGAATTAGCTTCTAGTGAGTTTAAATGTTATGAAAAGATTGTTCAATGTGCTGAGAAGGTGTAAATGGAGTTTTCTGATGATCCAATATTCTATAACAACCAGCAGAAGAAGATACCGAGGTGGCAGGAGAAAAGAAAGAATTCTTCAAAAAGGTCTGACGGTAAGAAAACTAGGTTTCCAGTTTGTGATAAATGTGGTAAAAGGCATGCTGGGGAATGTCTTCTGAATTCTGGAAAGTGCTACTGATGCGGCAAGATGGGATATATGGCTCGTGATTGCACTGAAAAAGATCAGGGTGATGGTAAGACCAAATTTGATTTACAGTTAGTGAAATGTTTTAAGTTCAATGAGATGGGTCACTATACAAATGAGTGTCTGACAAAGAGATTGAGTGATGGGAAGCATTTAGACTACAAGAAGAAAGGGGTGGTGAAATCTTTTGCAACTACTTTAGCAGATGTCAGGCCGTCAAATGAAGTTGTATCAGGTACTTTGTTTGTTTTTTCAGATTATTCCAGTGTATTGTTTGATTCGGGGTCTACACATTCTTTCATCTCTGAAACCTTTTCTAGTAAAATGGTAATACCATCTCAAGAAATGACTCCTGAACTTTTGGTAAAAATACCTGGGGGAAATGTTGAGGCCAAAAGAATTTATAAGAATATTCCTATCCTTATCCGTGGAAAGAACCTACTTGCAAACCTTATTGTTTTACCTCTAGTAGAGTTTGATGTTATCCTGGGTATGGATTGGCTCTCTATTTACCATGCTAAGATTGACTGTAGAGCTAAAGAAGTTTCTTTTCAGAAAGACTTTCAGTTTGTGTACAAGAATGAACCCTTACTGTTGATAACATATCAAGAGGCTGAGAAACTTGTAAAAGATGGAAATGAATGTTACATTGCACACATCGTTGAAAATAAAGGAACTGTTTAGATTAATGATGTGCCAGTGGTAAATGAGTATCCTGATGTTTTTCCTGATAATTGGCCTGGAATAATACCAGATTGGGAAGTTGAGTTTACTGTTGACTTAGTTCCTGATGCTAAGCCAATTTCAAAACCCCCTTATCGAATGGCTCAAATTGAACTTTTAGAGTTGAAGGAGCAATTTCAACATTTATTAGAGAAAGGTTTCATTCGACCTAGCACATCACCATGGGGTGCTCCTGTTTTATTTTTCAAAAAGAAAGATGGTTCTATGAGACTTTGCATTGATTATAGAGCCTTGAATAACATCACTGTTAAGAACAAATATCATTTTCCTCATATCGATGATTTGTTTGATCAGCTCCAGGGAGCTCAGTATTTTTCAAAGATTGACCTGAGATCGGGGTACCATCAGCTGAAGGTAAAGGAAGCAGATGTTCTGAAGACTGCGTTTCGTACAGGATATGGCCATTATGAATTTTTAGTAATGCCTTTTGGGATAACCAATGCACCTGTTGTGTTCATGGACTTAATGATTATAATTTTCCATGAGTTCTTGGATAAGTTTGTGGTTGTTTTCATTGATGATATTTTGGTGTTTTCTAAAATTAAAGAAGAACATGAAAAACATTTAAGGGTTATTTTTCAAACCTTGAAAGAAAATAAATTGTATGGGAAATTCATCAAGTGTGAGTTTTGGTTGCAACAAATTTCTTTCCTTGATCATATTGTTTCTAAAGATGGGATAACTGTTGATCCTGCAAAAACAAAGGTTGTGGAGGAATGGCCAAGACCCACAAATGTAACTGAGATTCGTAGTTTCCTTGGTTTGGAAGGCTATTACCGAAGGTTTGTTAGAAATTTTTCACGGTTATCTAGTCCAATGACTAAGCTAACTCGTAAGGGTGTTAAGTTTATCTGGACAAAAGAATGTGATGATTGTTTTTAGGAGTTGAAAAGAAGATTGGTGAATGCTCCAGTTTTGGCACTTTCTTCCAGGAATGGTGAGTTTGTTATCTACAGTGATGCTTCATTGAAAAGACTTGGTTGTGTCCTTATACAGAATGATCAGGTAATTGATTATGCTTCACGTCGGTTAAAAACTCATGAGGTAAATTATCCTACACGTGATTTGGAATTAGCTGCTGTTGTTTTTTCTTTAAAAATTTGGAGGCATCATTTGTATGGAGTAAAGTGTGAAATATATACCGATAACAAAAGTTTAAAGTATATATTCACTCAGAAAGAATTGAATATGAGACAAAGGAGATGACTAGAATTAATCAAGGATTATGATTGTACAACTCATTACCATCCGGGAAAGGCAAATAAAGTGGCTGATGCTTTGAGTCGAAAAAGTAATACTTCATTAACAATGTTGCATTTGGAATGTGATCCTTTGGTTAAGGATTTGATGAACTTTGGCATAGAAGTTGTTGGTGCAGGATGTTCTTCTATTTTGTTTCAGGTATCAGTGAAATCTTCTCTATCAGACAGAATTAAGCAAGCACAGAAACAAGACAGTGAGTTGCAGAAAAAGGTAGAGCTGGTTCAGAAGGGTAAGTTGCCTGAATTCAACATTGATAGTGATTGTGTTTTGAGATTTGGGAAGAGATTGTGTGTGCCTTGTGAATCACAGTTGAAGAGAGAGTTGTTATGTGAAGCTCATAGTTCTCCATTTTCAGTTCATCCTGGCAGTACTAAGATGTACAAAGATCTGCGGGAGTATTACTAGTGTGATGGAATGAAAAGAGATATTGCTGATTTTATTGTGAAGTGTTTGACTTGTCAGTAGGTTAAAGCAGAGCGGCAGTTACCGAAAGGGATTCTTTAGCCTTTACTAGTGCCAAAATGGAAATGGGAGAATATATCCATGGACTTTGTTGTGGGATTACTGAAGACATCTCGAGGTAATAATGAAATCTGGGTTATTGTTGATCACTTGACCAAATCTGCTCATTTCCTTGCTATACGAGATACTTTTTCCCTAGATCAACTTTCCTGTTTGTATCTTAAAGAGATAGTCAGGTTACATGGAGTTCCTCTCTCCATTGTATCTGACCATGATCCCAGGTTCACTTCTAACTTTTGGAAAGGCCTTCAGAAGTCGTTGGGTACTGAATTAAATTTTAGTACAGCTTTTCATCCTCAATTAGATGGGCAGTCAGAACGAACGATCCAGACTTTGGAGGATATGCTACGTGCTTGTTCGATGGATTATCAGGGAAGTTGGGACCAACATCTTTCTTTGTTTAAATTTTCTTAAAATAACAGTTTTCATTCCAGTATAAAGATGGCACCATTTGAGGCGTTATATGGGAAGCGGTGTCGAACTCCAGCTTTCTGGGATGAAGTGGGTGAAAGGAAGCTGATGGGACCAGAATTGGTAGAAGATTTGGCAGAAAAAGTTCAGCTGATATAGAAACACATGAGAACGGCTTAGAGTAGGCAGAAGAGTTATTTAGACAACAGGAGGAAGGATCTATCTTTTAAGGTAGGTGATCATGTTTTTCTCAAAGTTTCGCCATGGAAAAGTGTGATGCGATTTGGTAAGAAAGGAAAGCTGAGTCCACGGTTCATTGGACCATATGAAATTCTGGAGAGAGTTGTATTAGTCGCTTACCGAGTGTCTTTACCTCCGAGTTTATCTCAGGTACACAATGTTTTTCAGGTTTCGATGCTGAGAAAGTATATGCCAGATCCATCTCATGTTTTGAGTCCAGAGGTAGTCCAGATGGAAGAGAACCTATCTTATGAGGAACAACAGGTCCAGATTCTTGATCACAGGGAGAAGGTGTTACGGAATATGGTGATTCATTAGTTAAAGGTTTTGTGTAAAAACCACATGATTGAAGAGGCAACATGGGAATCTGAAAATGTAATGAGGGCTAAATACCCCCACTTATTCGATAAGTAAATAAATTGTGAGGACGAAATTTTCTAAAAGGGGGAAGGATGTAACATCCCAAGTAAGTAATGAATAATATATATTTTTATCTATGCCTATAAATGAATTAGATAGTGTTTTACAGGCTTAAAAGGAGAATAAATCCAATCTTAAGCATGAAATACACTAATATTTTTAAAAGATTGTTTTACTGCCTTTTGATGGAAAACCATCTTTTAAATCTATATTTTCACAATTTTATAAGCTATATTTATCAAAATAAACTTATTCTTTATGATTGGGAAATCAAAATTTACTTTGTGTAAATTTTTTGTATTTTTCTGACAATGTTCATTTTTTTATGAATAGTGAAAAATACTGCATTTTACATCAAAACTGCTTTTTCATCTAATTAATTTATATGATTAGATTATATTTTGAATTGGTTTTAAAGTTTAATTAGAATATATTTTTACTATTTAATCCAATAGTGGTCGTTGTAATTAATTTCACTTTGAAATTGGACTTAAACTAGTGTCAATCTTTTGATACTTATTGTTTCATAAAAACACGCTATTTGCTCTGACAGTGGGAATTAATTATTAAATTAATTAATGCAACTTATATTTTTTGAATTTTTTAAAATAGACATCATTTTTGAATTCATAATATCAAATATATCTTAGGGTGAAGTTTTGGAATTTTTCTGAAAAACTTCAATTTTTGATGAATAGTGAAACCACTAAGTGGTACTTAAAAAAATGATTTTTCGTTTAAATGAAATTTTACCACCTCTGTGTTTTGAATTTAAAAAATCCAACATACATGGTTGTCATTAAGAAGTAAAATTTTGTTCAATGGGATTAAAATAATTTTTTGGTGAATAGTAACTTTTATGTTTTTAATCACGATTAGAGGTAATTAGTGTAGTTTAAGGTAAAAATAATGTTTTAATAATATGAGATGAGCTTGACACATGTAATACCCTCATTGGATGTGTCATGGCCGACCAAGACAATCCATGGGTCAACTTGGGGATCCCATGGATCCACTTTGGTTGGGAAATGACATAAATAACTTTATATTTAATGTAAAAGTAAATATGACACAAACATGATATGTTTTACTAAAACAATTTTTACATGGGGTTATACAAGTAAGATTTTTTACTATAAATATTCATTAGAAATATAAAAATATTTCCTACATCATGAATTTTTTTTATAATTTTTAGACATTAAATATATTAAATTATTTATGACATCTTGATGATGCAGCGATTACCTCATTAATAAAGGATTTAAATAAAATAAAGAGATAATGTAAACTCTATGACCTACACATGTCCAAAACCTATTGGGTGGGTATATTTCCAACCATTATCACCTTATCCTTGAATTATATCAATTTGGGATCTTTTAAATCCGAAACTCATTTTAAAATAAAGTAACATTTCTTTACTTTCCAAGAGTGCCCCTCCTCTCCTCTTATAAAAGGCCCCCATATCTACCTCCTTACCCACACTTAAAAAATCTTTTTCTTAGCCAAAACCTGCCCATTTTGTCTCTCCAAATCCCTCTATTACTCCTTGAAGCCTCACTTTGGGCAGAAGTCTTCCCAAGGAAGCCTTTGAGATCAAACCAAAGGGAGTTACCCGATTTTAAGGTAATGTCTTCACTTGAGTCCTTTTGTTTTATTTTGCTTCTCCAACCCCCTGAACTCTTTTTATTAATTTATTTTATAACAACTCCAGTATATTAAATATACTAGGATGTTTTTATAATAAGGATTCGAGCTACACTTACACACACCTACATCTAATGGTTAAAGAACATACTGTTTCTGTGGATGGTGAATTTTTTCCTCCCAAAACGATGATTGTTCAACATTCTTTTAACACCTTAAAAGGTGACCATTAAGATGACACTATATTTATATATGATATATAATATGTTTATGTTTTCCTTAATATTCTATATTTTTCATTTTGGGCATACCTTTATAGTTTCCATTATAGGTAAACGTGATATCTTCATTTAAGGAAGTGCGGACTACCGCCCCCTCAAAGTGATTTGATTCGTTAATAACATATGTGGGACGTATAAAGGATGGAGTTATGATATTATATATTATATTATACTGGAATTATAATATACCTTTATATCATTATGATTCCATTCTATAAAATACGAAATTGAAATGAAAGTAGCGTTCATGCGTACGTACGGCTTACCGTCTCTATGAACAGTGCATTTCATTTTTTACCACTAAATGATTATGTAATATTATAAATGAATGTATATACTAGATATATATGATATATATGATATATAAATCATGATTATAACTCTGGATATAATGTATACATGAAAAAATTGTAATTATAAATAGCATATTTTGACTCAAGTACCAATGATCGTTAAAACGACAGTTATTAACTAAAATAATTACATAGTGTTCATGACATGGTAATAAGTGATATAAAAAGAATAATGAAATTGAATAAGGTTCTTAAGAAAGTAGAAATTAACTCAATTTTATTATTCAGGAGGTTAAAGAACAATCGAGTCAAGTCGGACCCGAGGTATGGGACTTCGTCTCAATCTCCTTTCATTGAGGCATATTTTATTTTATACACAACCTTCTTTTATGCGGTGTATAAACCCCTTTGACTTTTACGTTTATCCAAAAGGAATATTTTTTTATACGAAGTGTTTTACAAAATGAGAAAAGGGAATGTTTTTGTCATATGTATGCGGCAACAATGACTTCTCCACCGCTGTGACCATTATTTGAGTTTCGGCTTCCTCTACAAGCCATACCTTTTTTTTAAAAGAAAAATAAATACCATGTTTTACTTCTCTTTTATTTTGGGATTTAAAATGGTTTTGATAATGTTTTTATTATATCATTTTGTTATTGATACCTTGTGATTGAAATGTGGAAATTTTATGTTTCCTTTATGTATGTTTTATGTGATACGATTATGTTATGGTTCTTGGGCATTGTTATGAAGACGGGTGGTTCTGTGATAAACTAAGGGTGGGTGAGCCCGATATAGCTCTCCAATGCATTGGGTAACGCGAAGGAGTGAAACGTTAAGGTTTCTCCGAAGAGATTTAGGGAATATACTGTGATGGGTATTACAAACGTAACCAAGAGGGTTACTCCCTACGTAAGAATGTTATGAATGCCTCAAGTTACCTTTATGTCTTATGATTTCTATGATTTATTCATGATTTGATGAGGTATGTTAAAGTGCTTATGTTTTATGGGTAAATTATGATTTCATTCTTATGCATATATGAACTTATGTTTCCTTTCCATATTTTTATAACCCATACTGAGCTTTTTATGCTCATCCCTAGTTTTTTTTGAAATGTTTTTCACAGGTCAAGGGAAAGGTACATGATATGATGATAGTTTCAAGGAAGTGTCAAGAAAGAATCCATTTTTTATTTTAAATATGTTTCCATTGATGGGAAAAATGAATAATATCTTTATGTAACCACTTTGTTTAAATGTGTAATGTAATTCAAGTTTTATGTTCTAATTCTCTAAAACTCTAAAACTGAAAAGATCATCAATGTGTAATCTTGTAATAACTCAAGATTAAGTAAGGTTTAAGGCAGGGGCCTTATACATTCCCTTAATTAAAATTATTATTTACACATAAATATAATTTTAAAATAAATTTTATCACTATATTTAATAGCATAAAATAAATAAACAAAAAATCTAAACATATAAAAAATTAATCAACCATTCAGTAACATAAAATCAATTTTTTTATAAAAAATCCAAATATATAGAAAAAAAAGAATCTAAATTTTCTTATAAGGAATAGAAAATAAAATTTATGGATCATATACACTATCCTATAAAAAGAAAAACTCTTACAAGGGTACACATCAATCCATACACATATCACTCTCCTCCATTGATACACTATAGTGAATATAGTCCCTCAGTGATTAATAATCAAACCTTAATTTTACACAAATCAGGATAAATATTTTCTTTATGTACACTAAAGGTATCGTTGTATGGGGTGAGTAAAACAATACTCATTAGTTTTCCTATTTATTATGTCTATAGTTTCCCTTGCATATGAAATAAAAATATGTTTCTGTAAGTGTCATGTAAATGTATACCCATACCATTAAAAAATTCTAAGCTCATATAAAAAAATTGAAAAATTTATAAATATATTTATAAATAATGTCCAATGTTCATATTAAATATATAACACACTCAAAATATTCCACTCATGAATATATACATGGGTCAAAAATGTAAAAATATCATATAAAAAAATTACTAAGGGAAATTCTTTAAGAAACCTAATGTAATTAAAATATATAACATTATTAGTGATAATAAAATATCTATATGAATAGATCCATAATTAATTAAAAAATTGTTATGATCCCCCCAATCTAAACATGGAACATAGAAACCTCCTAGTGGGCCCCTAGTGTAATTCCCTAACTTGAATATCCAACTTAATCCCCAATTAAAGATGTTATATTACTCAAGTACACTTACCCATATTACAGAGTCTATCAACCAATGACACAAATTTTACTTTATTCATAGTGTCTATTCCCTTATAATAAAAATGTACTATGTTGGGGTTTTTTTAAAATATTATATGAAACATATACATAATAAAAAATCATGAAAAATGAGATCCTATGAATAAAACAGAATATATGGACAAGATGAATATTTTAACATCGTTAGGAAGGTAAAAAATGAATAAAATATCTATATGAATTTTAGTCAATCATGTATCATATTCACATATTAATTTTCAATTATAAAAAAACAAGTCCCCATTAGCAATACATAACTGAATGTAAAAAACCTGAACATGGACTTGGCCCAACTCAAGAATTCAACCTATAAAATCCTCGATCAACATGATTCTACTCCAAAAAATAAAAAACCATCATATAATAGTGAAATGTACATATATTAAAATCATAAATAGAATACCAATGAATAATATAAATCATCCCATGTATATGGGTAGTGGAAAAGTGAAACAAATTCTGCAGGACTCGTCTATTATCATCACCTCTATTGAGTGAATGTAATAAACCTAGATGCAAGAGTAAGCTAAGAATACAAGAGCTAAATAACCTATACTTAAATTATTATATTAGTAACCCAAAAACATATCCTATAATTATATATAAACTCATATTATGACAGTAGTAGATAAAAATCATATAGTTAACCCATGGTTACAACAAGGCATGATCCACCCTGACAAAATTAATAGACCAGCCTTTCCATAATCCTCAGGCATGATCATACTCATTCATAATAATAACTACCCAAACCAGCTTGATCTAACTCATTATCTTTATATCTAATTTATAATATTCCCAATAATAACCTTCATAACAAGAAAATAGTAGTTCATTACTCTCCTATGGGGAATAACACAAGTCTTAAAAATAAATCTCCTACCCAGGTTTAAACTGAGACCCCTTTACCTTCAATATTTCATTACCCTTACAAGGGAAATTTATTACTAATATACATTCCATTTAATACCCATGAGAGTACATAAAAATTCTATAAGTGGTTAGAGAAGAAAATAACTAAACTATATGAAAACTTGGAATTATAAGATTTATTCACATGATTTGTAAATTATCCACCTAATTGTGCAATATTTTCTTCATCAAAATCTACAACCATTTATTATTTGGGAAAACCATGCATCATTACTATGAAAAACCAATATAAACCACTCCAATTGTTATGATCCCTCCATTAATTTTTTATTTCAATAATTATATTATTAATCTCATCTGAAAACTTTATACCACCATAATATACCTCAAATAAAAAATTAACAAGCATTTGAATGATGTTACACACCCGTTTTAAATGTGTTTCATTTTATATCATAATATAATGGAATGTTTTCTCTTAAAGTTCAATCATGAAAAAAACACATAATGGGAAATTCTAAATATCAACAATCACACATTAAAATTATATTTATCCAAATAAAATATACATAAGAACCAAAATTTGTTGAGCCTTTGAGATTTTTGTAAGTTTTTGAATACTAAATGATATTTTTAACACATACCATTTCCTCATGAACATGTAAAATATTTAGAGAAGAAGTCTTGGAGAGGGTGGATGTGTATGTGGTCTATTTACTTTTATTTTTTTTAATGCATAAATAATATTCAAACTAACATGATATAAGGTAAATATTTGTGTGGTGAAGGGTTTTTAATTGTTTGGATATATTTGAATCCGTTTTGAAGAGAACCGTGAAAAGTTTAAGAACTATGGAATAAAAATTACAATGTCTTCTCATACAAATTTAAATATCCAGTGTATTAATTTTTATGTCTCACACATATGACATTGAGACAGTGTATAAATTTATAAGTTACACACATAAGAATTTGATGCAATGTACGAATTTTTAGGTCACAGACATTAAAATTTATATACATAATAGTTTAATTTAAATCCACATGAGGCTCCTAGAGTATGACTTTTATGAAGTTTCAAATGAATTTTAGGCATATATTTTTATGAAAATTTTAATAATTGAAGATTATAATTTCTAGAATAAATAATTTAAATAAAATAATAATTATTATGATTCCAAAATCTATTCAATCATGACTAAAACATTAAAAAATTGTATTCATGATTCAATAAAAAGGAATATAAAAGGTTATAACTATAAAGAAATAGTTTCTGTGAATGAGGAAGAATTACTTACTACTATAATTTCTTGGTCATAATACAACATGGGTTATGATGATGTGGTGACCCATAACCATGTTTCAAAATAAGAAAAAGATGTGAGAAGATGAAAAATAAGTGGTATAATAGTTGTAAGAAGATAATTTTTTGAATTTAAATTTTAAATTCAAATTCGAGTGATAGTTTATTCTCCTTACGTATCATATATTGTGTGTCAAGCATGCATGATGTAAGTGTTCCATGTAATATAAAATGATGAAATGTAGATGTTTCTATTAACCTAATTTATTGATAATATTTTTGAGATAAATAATAAGAATCTTCCATTCATATCAAATAGTGATAATAAGTAATCTACAATTATACCAGTTGAAGAAGAAGAGAAATAAGTATCACTGACACAACTTTAATGGAAGTCCAGTATAGTTAGATACTTCACGTAAATGAAAAAAAAATTATTTTATCATTTTATCACTGTATCGGTGAGGTAATCACTCAAAGAATGTTTGGAGAATTTTTGTGACACACATATAATGACATTCCCCATTTTTTGTACCTAAATTTTTATACTATTGGGTTATATGGTATTATTGAAATTTAGATCATTCCAAGGATCAAAATATAATTTTGATAGGTTCCCCATGTAATTAGTTTATACCTTTCAATATATTCTTGAGTGTGTGAGATAAAAATTATAATATACATCACAAAAAGTAGAAAAGGTTGTTTCAAAAATAATTATAATAATGAATTTATAATCACTAATTACCCCCTCCCAGTGATTCAATTAATCTTGAGGGTGTTTTTAAGTTTTATCAAAGAACAATTACCTTAATTTATGATCTTATTTATAGATTTTAGAGGATGGATGTTTTTATCTCTTCTTTAATAGTTTGACACTAATTTATATTATCTAAAATGCATAATTAAGGAATAGTGAACTATAAGGAGACTCCCATATTTTGTTGGAAAGGTTATCATATCTATAATGATATAATGTTTTCATATTTTTTTATCTATAAAATATGATGTATTTTAAGTTGAAACTGATGGATACATCCATATTACTTAAGGTTCTTACAAGAAAGTGGTAAAAAAAGAACCTAGAGAACGATGGATATCCTAGGAATGTAAATTGTCTTCAATTTTATAAAGTGAAATTTCTAATTCCAAAGTACTAAAAAAACAAAATTTATATGTTAAATGCTTGAGAAAATCTATGAAGTTAAAACTAAAGTGAAGTGGGAAGAATTACATATTTAGAAGTTAAAGTATGATTACCTTTGGATATATGATGATGAAATGATGGGTGGCTTATTCATAAGGTTTAATTATATTTTTAGAATAATGCAAGGTTTTAGTTGGAATTTAAAAGATTCTATAGTGGAAGAAAAGGTCTAGTACATCATACCTCACATGTTTGGTGCAATATTCTTGACTTTGAAAGATAATGATCTATAAACAATCCCAATTTATGACTTACACAACATTATAATTTCTATGCAATGAGAAATGATAATGTTTTAAATAATAAGGGTAAGGAATAAAATTAAATATCTTTGAAATCCTCAAATAAGGAAAAGTATAATAATAAGGTTGATAAAGTTGAAGTAGAATGTTGAGATTTATATTCAAATATCAACATGTTGTTTGATAAAATGATTTATATTATTGCTAAAAATGTGAGAAGAGTAAATGGAAATATCAAGGGAAACCATCCACCATATTTTTTTAAGTGTGGAGTAATTGGAAATTTTGTTGAAAACTATCCAAATTTAAAAGAAGATAAAGCCAATGAAGATGAAGAGAAAATATCAATAATAGATTTCAATAATAAGTAAAAAACAATGAAAATTTAATTTTATCTTATAATGGGAAGGGAAATAATTATTCAAAATTAAATATGATTAATTTATTATCAAACAGTGAAGATAGTGAAAGAAGTGATGAAGATTTTGAAGTTTGGTCTTCTAATGTTATTTATGATAAGCTTTTAATTACTCGGGTGAATAAGGAATAATTCAGAAGTGATGAAAGTCAAAATTATACAATTTAATATTAATAAAATTATATGGAATAAATATTAAAAAGATAAATGAATGTGTTTACTTCAATTATATAAAAGCTAGAGATTTAGATCATAAATTAAAGGAAAATATAATCAACATTCAAGTAGCATGGAATATATCCATGTATTTGAAAAAAAACTAACAAAATAGATTACATATTTTAAAAATGATTGAAAATAAACCTATATTTAAGAATAAGTTGTTGGGATTCCACAATAATTTTTATTTAAAATTAGATTCAATGTTGTTGATTCGAATTATATTGTAATAAAGGCATGAAATTTTTGATAACATGCTAGTTAAAAAATGAAATTATACTTTTTACCATTTATATTGGTACTATAGAAGATTATTTCTTATGGAGGGTATATGTTAGTTTAATTACCAATATAAAAAAAAATTTAGGAGGTTTCTGAGGATTTTTTAAAAAAATGAAGATAATTATTTATTGTCTTAATTGACGAATTTAATCCGATTACATGTATTAGGTTTTAAAAAAATAAATCAGAGGCTCTAAAAATATTTAAAAGCTTTATCAGAATTTGATATAATGAGTGTGGTTTTAATTTGAATAAGATCCTAACAAATAATGGATATGAACATAAAAGTGTAAGATTCTATGCCTATATTGAGAAGAACTATATTCACTATGAATCCAATTAACCAGACACACCACACTAAAATGGTGTTTCTAAATAGAAAAACATATAATTAATAAAGAATTATTTAGTTATTATGATTAAGAATGATACCTATTTATATTTTTGGAGACAATATATTCATGTAATGTTTAAAATTAAAAATCATTTTCCCTATAAAATATGAACATTAAAAGTCTCTAATTTTGAAGTAGTTAAGGGTGATTGGTATCCCCTATCTAATAAAATTTATAAGAGAAAATATTGAGAAATTTTTAGAATAAAGACATTGAAAAGATCTCCCTTAGTTATCCTAAAAATGGAAGGATAATTAATTAAAACAAATTTACATGGATGATTTTTAAAACCATTTATGTGAAGGTGATGGAAAATACAAATAGTTATAGATGAAGAAGAATGTTCCAAAATTGACAATGAATATTTTTTTGTAGAACAACATGAATAAATTTAATAAAATTAAATAATTGAAGAATATGTATAGGATGGAGAAATAGATTCATCCTTTACAAGATTTAATGAACAACCTAGTTTATATCATACGATGTTAAAAAGATAGGTGGTGGTCCAAAACATCATTGTATATCAATGACAACTGGTTAAAACTAGGGTAACTTTGAGGAAAAATCACATACCTCTCTATTTTCACAGATTTATCCAATATATGTTAAAAAATATTTATAGAATCAATAGTGGGTAAATTCCATGAATGATGTGTTCAAATAGTTAAAGAATAATGATATTTAGGAGTTAGTGTTGATGCTTAAAAACAAGAATGTTATTCGAACACAATGGGTGTTCCAAAAAAATTGAATAAAAAAAGGATAATTTATGAAAAATAAATCATGACTTGTGTGTAAGGTCTATACTTGGGTTAGATGAGTGAATATATTTGATAAATTTACACTATTCTCAAGGATTTAAAGAATCGTAATCTTTCTTATTATCATAGCCCAAATGTAATAAAATATTTTTCAAATGGATGTCATGTTATCCTTCCCTAATGGTGAGTATAAATAGGAGGTATATATTGAGAAAACTTATGATTTATAAATTAGTTAAGATTTTAATTTTTTTATAGTTTAAAAAATATTTTTATGGTTTTAAAAAATCCTCAAGAGATTGTTATTTTAAGGTATATACCTTCTTAAAAAACATGACAATTTGAAAAGTTAGAGTGAAAAAAACATCTATATTTAAGATGAATAGAGGTATTTATAATTATTGATGTTTATATAAATGACACAATAATTTTTATAAATTACTCAAGAGTATGTGAGAAATTATCCATTAAAATGAAGAATCTATTTGAGAGTTAATGCTTTTAGAGATGAGGTACTTTCTTAGATAACAAATTTCTCAAGAGAGAGATCATATTTTTATGTCTCAAGAGAATTGTGATACAATGATTGTAAATAATTTTTGGATAGAGGATTCAAGGATAGTTTCAATATCTAGTTCAATGATTACCATGATATACTATGATGATAAAGGAAAGTATTTAGAATTAAAATAATTCTAGAAGATGATTGGATGTCTGTTATACTTGAAATCTTCTATACCAGATATAGTTTATGTTTTAACCTATTGTTAATTATATCATATTTTCCTAAATATTATCATTTTAGTGATTTAAAGAGGATTCTTAATTATATCAATGGTATAATAGGTTTTGTTATAAAATATGGTGGAAAAGTGTAGACTAATCTATTTTAGTTTTTAAACGTAGATTGGTTATACCATATTGATGATATGAGGTCTATATTTGGAAGACTTTTGTTCATAGGAGATAAGTGTGCATGTTGGCACATTGTGAATAAATTTTTTGTGATTATAAGTACTTATTATGAAGATTTTATGGCTTCCACTCAAGATATAACTCAAATTATGTGGATGATAACTCAAGTATAATATCTTAATGTGGAGGTGAAGTTAGAATTACTCATTGTATGAATTGACCATAGTGATATTAATATTATAGTAAATATTATTCAAATTAAAGGCCAAAACAAATTGATATAAATTATCACATCATCAAATAGATTTTGTAAGAGAATGAGTTTATTTTTGAATTTTTTCTAAAAATATGAAAGGAACTAATACTTTAACTAACCATTATTTATGGATTCTTTTCATAATTTGAGGTTGATGGTGGGAGTTTATCATCACTTGTCTCAAGGATAAGGTATAGTGATTTAGTCCACTCTCTCATTTTTTATTTTGTTTTTTTATTTTCAAAGGGGATAAAAAATGACAACATATATCCCTTTATGTTTACTCTCTTTATATATTCCCAAAGTGGAAGAAAAATATATAGGAGGATTAATCCATTGATATATGTTTTAAATTTTGGGGGAGTTATATATTATGGGGGAGTATGTATTTAGAGAGAGTTTTTAAAACAACTAAGATATATATTTATCACAATTCATGTATCAATTATTTTATCAATTTTTTGATGCACTACTGGAAATAAAAGGTATACCAATAGTTGAAAACCATTGGTATAGGCTGTAAAACCATTGGTATAAATTATACCAATGGTTTTAGAAACTGTAGCCAAGTAAGCTGTGACAATATACATATACTAACGGTTTGAGATAAACCATTGGTATATGTGAAGAAATCTACTCTATACCAACGGTTTTATGTAAACCGTTGGTATAGAGTTCTTATGTTGTATAATATGCCAATAGTTTAAAAACTGTTGGAAAATCCTTTTTCCCAGTGGTTCCAACAGAACCGTTGGTAAATAGTCTTCCATTCACCCTTATACCAGCGGTTTAAACCATTGGTAAAAGTTTTTTACCAACAGTTCGTTCAGAACCATTGGTAAAAAAATACATACAGAACCTATACCAACGGTTTAAAACTGTTGGTATAGGATTTGTTGTACAATTCACACAGTAGCCTGCTCTGTGAGCTACTGTGTGAAATGTACAGCAGTAAATGTAGAATACAATAATACATAATAAGGATACATAATTAAAAACTGATAATTAAAAGGATACATAATTTAATAATCAATTATGAATACAATACATTAAAAACTGAATATGTAATTATATGTAATACAGAATTAAGAATACATAAAAAAATTCCTTTTTTATAACACATACACGATTGAATTCAGAAATTAGAATCTAATAAGAAAAAATAAGGAAATGAATAAATGAATTCAACCAAACACAAATATAATTTCCTATGGTTTGGGGTGGGTGACTTTGAACTTATTGATTATGATAATGGGTGTGTATCAATGAGCTTGTGTGACTTAGGGAATATAGTTGTCCTTAGCATATTAAATGTCATGTGTTTTATAATAGGGGTAGGATTTCCTCACATGATAAGTGGATTGTGTGAGGCTAGACCATGGATCGTTGTGCTAAAGTATCAACACAATCCGAATACGTTTGGTCGGTTTTCTATATGCCATTTGTTTTTACTTAAAATGATGTCCATTTTAAACAAAATAGAGACAGTTAGAGTGATACTAGCCACACCGTGCCTCATATTGAGGTGAGGTTGACTTGTACACGTCACATATGACCCATGGATTGTTGTCCTAAATTATAAATACAATCGGAATGTGTTTGGTTGGTTTTCTATATGTCAGTTGTTGTTTTCACTTAAAATGTTGTCCATTTCAAATAAAAGTGAGACACTTTGAGTGGTACCAGCCACACCGGGTCTTGGATTTAGGCTTGGTTCACTCGTACACATCATAAATGACCCATGGATTTTTGTGCTAAAGTAACAACAAAATCTGAATATGTTTAGTCTGTTTTTCATATGTCAGTTGTTTTTACTTAAAACAGTGTCCATTTTAAACAAAAGAGAGACACTTAGAGTGCTACCAGCCACACCGTGCCTCATATTGAGGCAGGGTTTACTTGTACACATTACAATTGACAAATAGATCATTTTACTAATGTATCAACACAATACTAATGTGTTTGGTCAGCTTTTCGTATGCCAATTTTTGTTTTCATTTAAAATGTTGATCATTTCAAATAAAGGTGAGACACTTTGAGTGGTACCGACCACATCGTTCCACAGATTGAGTAAGGGTTTACTCGTACACATCAAAAATGACTCATGAATTGTTTTCCTAAAGTATCAACAGAATCCGAATATGTTTGGTCTGGTTTCTGTATGCCAGTTTTTGTTACTTAAAATGATGTCCATTTTAAACAAAATAGAGACAGTTAGAGTGATACCAAACACATCGTGCCTCAGATTGAGGCGGGGTTGACTCGTACACATCACATATGACCCATGGATCGGTTTCCTAAAGTATCGATACAATTCAAATGCATTTGGTTGGTTTTTTGTATGTTAGTTGTTGTTTTCACTTAAAATGTTGTCCATTTCAAATAAAAGTGAGACACTTTGAGTGGTACCGGCCACAATGGGCCTCAGATTGAGGCTTGTTTGACTCATACACATTATAAATGACCCATGGATTGTTGTGGTAAAGTATCAACACAATCTGAATACGTTTGGTCAATTTTCCGTATGTCAGTTTTTTTTACTTAAAACAATGTCTATTTTAAACAAAAGAGAGACACTTAGAGTGATACCAGCCACACCATGCCTCAGATTGAGGTGGGGTTGACTCATACACATTAAAAATGACCAATAGATCGTTTTCCTATTGTATCAACACAATCCAAATGCGTTTGGTCGGTTTTCTGTATACCAGATATTGTTTTCATTTAAAATGTTGATCATTTCAAATAAAGGTGATACACTTTGAATGGTTCCAGCCACACCATGCCTCAGATTGAGGTAGAGTTGAATTTTACACATAAAAAATTACTCGTGGATTGTTGTCCTAAAGTATCATCAAATATGAATATGTTTTGTCAATTTTTTGTATGCTAGTTGTTTTTACTTAAAATGATGTCCATTTTAAACAAAAGAGAGACATTTAGAATGGTATCGGCCACACTGTGTCTCATATTGATGAGGGGTTGATTTTAACAGGTCACAAATTCCCCATGGATCATTTTTATAAAATGTCAACACAATCCGAATGTGTTTGGTTGGTTTTCCATATGTCAGTTGTTGTTTTCACTAAAAATGTTGTCCATTTCAAATAAAAGTGAGAAACTTTGAGTGGAACCAGCCACACCACGCCTCGGATTGAGGCGGGTTTGAGTCGTACACATCAAATATGACCCATGGATCATTTTCCTAAAGTATCAACACAATCCAAATACATTTGGTTGGTTTTCCTTATGCTAGTTGTTTTTACTTAAAAGGGTGTCCATTTTAAACAAAAGAGAGACACTTTGAGTGATACCAGCCACACCGTGACTCGGATTGAGTCAGGGTTGACTCATACACCTCACATATGACTCATGTATCGTTTTCCTAAAGTATCAAAACAATCTTAATGTGTCTGTTCGGTTTTCCGTATGTCAGTTGTTGTTTTCACTTAAAATGATGTCCATTTTAAACAAAAGAGATACATTTAGAGTGGTACCAGCCACATCGTGCCTCGGATTGATACGAGGTTGACTTGTACACGTCAAAAATGTCCCTTGGATCATTTTCCTAAAGTATCAACACAATCCTAATAAGTTTGGTTGGTTTTCCATATGCCAGTTGTTTTTACTTAAAACATTGTCCATTTTAAACAAAAGAGAGACACTTAGAGTGGTACCAGCCAAAACATGCCTCGTATTGATGCGGGGTTGACTCTTACACGTCATAAATGTTCCATGGATTGTTTTTCTAAAGTATCAACACAATTTGAATGCGTTTGGTTGGTTTTCCGTATGCCAGTTGTTGTTTTCACTTAAAATGTTGATCATTTCAAATAAAGGTGAGACACTTTGAGTGGTACTGGCCACACCGTGCCTCAGATTGATGCGGGGTTGACTCTTACACGTCAAAAATGTCCCATGGATCATTGTGCTAAAGTATAAACATAATAAGAATACGTTTGGTCCATTTTCCGTATGTAAGTTATTGTTTTCACTTAAAATGTTGTCCATTTCAAATAAAAATGAGACACTTTGAGTGGTACCGGCCACACCATGCCTCGGATTGAGGCGGGGTTGAGTCTTACACGTCACATATGACCCACGGATCATTTTCCTAAAGTATCAACACAATCCAAATACAGTTGGTCAGTTTTTCATATGCTAGTTGTTTTTACTTAAAATGTTGATCATTTCAAATAAAGGTGAGACACTTTGAGTGGTACTGGCCACACCGTGAAACAACAGTATACCAGTTAGGAAAATCATGCAACAACAATGACCCATGGATCATTGTGATAAATTATCAACACAATTTGAATAGGTTTGTTGGGTTTTCTATATGTCAGTTAGGCAAATCGTGCAACAACAGTGATAATATCTTATACTAAAACTATAGACATTGTGCATGATGTGCATCCCCTAGTGCATGTTTAGGGAAAATAATGTACATTTCTTCTAATATATATAACTATATGGTTGGTATATACCTTGTGGGATGGACTTAAATTTTTTACTAACCGTGAGGTATAGTGTTTTTCTACACCGACCAGGGTTCTGAGCTCCAAACAAGCCCTAGAAGCCCCATAAACCATTATAACATCATTAGTCTTCCATATTTGGTCAAAAATAAAGATTTATATTAAATTCAAAAATATCCATACTAGAGTGAAAAACTAGGTTCTTATAGTCTTCTTATTTAAAGGAACTCATCTTGAAGTTCACCTTCAATGGGTGGTAAAAAATTATTTGAGAACAATTCTGTCCGGGGGTTGTCCAGGGTGGGGGGGGCTGTTGGGGGGGTTGTCCGGGGGGATGTCTGGGGGGTCATCCTGGGTCCAGGGAAGAGGGTGGGGGCTGTCTGAGGGGCTGTCCGAGGGGCTGTCTGGGGTCCAGGGAGGAGGGGGGTTGTCTGAGGGGTTGTCCAGGGGGTTGTCCGGGGTCCAGAGAGGTAGGTGGTGGGGATCTCCGGGGGGCTGTCTGGGGGGCTGTTAGGGGGGTTGTCCGAGGTCTAGAGAGGAGGTTGGGGCGGTTTGGGGTCCAAGGAGGAGGGTGGGGTGCTGTCTGGGGAGCTCTCTAGGGGGTTGTATGGGGGGCTGTCTGAGGGACTGTTTGGGGGGATGTCTGAGGTCCAGGGAAGTGGGTGGGGGCTGTGATGGGTGTGTTCAAGGTGTTCTAGGATTTGAAGTAGAATGACACATCCATATTAAATCAAAAATAAAATGTCATAAATATCATTCAAAAAATGTAATGGATCAATCTACCCCTGATCACCATCACCATCACCACTGTCATCATCAGCCTCATCCTTGCCACCATCTCTATCCTCGTCATCGTCATCGTCATCATCTGCATGATCATCCTTGGCCTCATCCTCACCCTCGTCCTCATTCTCATCCTCGCCCTCGTCCTCACCTTGATCCTTTCCCTCGATCTCAGTATCACCATCATCCCCAACATCTTCCTCTTAAGCATCCTAGTCATCACCAGGAATGTCATCATCTTGACCGCCACTAGAACTTCCATCTGGTGCATTGGATAATGCACCCATCGATGACATATATGTATGAAAAGTCATGCTATCCTCTGGTGTAATTGATGAAGATAAAGCTTTGATCAGTTTCATAAATTTTTTCTCCCTTGTTTGAACCTATTATTCAAACTCTATGACCCTTTTATCAAACTTTCTTGCATGATCCTTGACCTGTTCCAACTCGGTGGTACTAGAATGGATACCTGGAGAGGACCAATACCTCTTCAGGACTATATTCTTACCAGGTCGGCAGCGTACTCAACCAGAGTGATCATCTCCCAAAGCCTGATATAAATGATAGTGTGGCCCAAAATTGTCAGGCTCCTGGGCATCAATGGCCTCTAAAGCATCTTGTTAAAAATATTACTAGATTATTAAATTTCAAAATATATATTAAACAATGAAATAAACAAATTAAAACTTAAAATCTTTTCTTGTGTCGGTTCATTAACTACAGTTCCATCTTTATTCCTTCTACTCAAGCAAAACAATTTTACTTGAGGGAGACGTCCTTCAATATTCATTGTGTGATTCTGTAATGAAATTGAAAAAATAAAAATTGCAAGTATAATCATATATTAAATATTCAATAAATCTCATAATTTAAGTAGGAAACAATAAAAAGGGAAAGTCCTAAAGAAAAATTATAAACAACTATATCGTACCAGCTGCCTATCATGATCTGACATAGTAGTGCGCCCCAAAGTGTGTAGGTATTGATTTGAATCAATGTTTTTTTTCAAAAGATTCCTAAATAATGTTTAATAATAAATAAGATAATGTTACTTCAAAATATGAAAAATGTCATTTAAATAGCTCAGATGGGATTAATACCTTAAATTTGGCAGTCGTCCAATGGGTAATCATTTGGCAATATTGCTCTATCAGGAAGTAATCCACGATAGGTATTGTATCCAACTTTGTGCCCACTCTATCACACCATCCAACATACAACTCAGGCTTATAAGCTCTCCAAATCTCTCCTAACTTCTTTAAACATGTTGGTCGTGCACCCTCACCATCAGGGAAGTTAAACCGAAGCTGACACCCAATAGTTTAATTCATATAAATACAAATAAATACTATATTAAATCCAATATATTTTTTACCCATATTTGTGCCCACGCATTATCCTTGACTTCGTGTGGCAGATGTCTCCAAAAGAGAGGGCTGAACGGAATGATGTCAGAGTATTTGGCTAAAGTCGCCAAAAAACCCCAACATTGCTTCCCAGGTTTATCAATAATCTATCCATCATCATTGTATTCAACCATAAATTGTGTCTGGTGGTTCCATACCACACGCAAGCGAGTACACCCCCTCCTCCACCTCCTATCAGTAGATGAATCTGTTATTAAAGAAAAAAATATCAGTACAAGTTATAATAAAAATAAATTTTGGTATAAAAAATTGTTAGAGTTATATAAATATACATGTCGTAGTCGGATCAATAGGAATCACTGGATGTGAAGAAGCTGAAGGAATATCCTGTATAGGTGGAGTGTCCCACAGTGTATGCTCCTCTGCCACATACTGTGTCAGAGTAGGAGTCGAAGAAGGTGGAATATAATAGCTCGGAGATAATGAACCAGAAGCAAAAGATGATGGCATAGATATCTATCCAACTGGTAGTGTAAACATTGGAGGTCTAAATATATCGTGTGTCCCTCAAGACACACCATGATCAAAATGGGGCATAGAAGATACGTTGGTGGTAGGGGAATAGTCTAATCAGGTACGACCAGTGGATCGTCTAACTCTCACACCATAATCCCTCGTACCACCGGCCTCAGTACTGGGACAACTAGATGATCGTCTAAATCTTGAGACCACCCCCCCTCCTACCACCAGCCTCTGTACTCTCTCGTCTAGGGGGTGGATCCTAAAAAAATATTAACACAAAAGTAAACACATGATATTATAAGTTATTGAAATATATATATTTGGAATAAAATACTCACAACAGGGATGAGTGGAGGAAATCCCATCTATGTCATGTGACGATTATTTTTTTTCATCCTTTTCTGCCGAATCTCTTCAATGGGTGTCATTTCCTTAAATGAAAACAAATATGGAAGTAATTAGAAACAGATAACTAATGTGTAACCCAAAAAAAATATAGAAAAACCATTCTAATAAAAAAATAAACAGAATATTTATGGTGGTTTGAAGGTAAGTACTAGGATACACACTCTGAATGATGTAGGTGAAACATGTAGGTGAGAACATGACTATATGATTATATATATTTCCCACCACAACTTCGAGTTCACAATCAACTCTAACAATTGAGCTATTGGAGTCATCATAAATAATAAACAGATTTCTTCCAATTGCAGTAGGGATAGTGTCAACTTCATCATCACCATCATCAAAAACATGTCTGAGATTTACTTCAATAATTACATAAAATTTAGGATGAAGATGATCTTTGACATAAAAAACTTTTTTCACCATTGATGTCAACACATATGGTTCATCGGTGGCAAGAGTGTGATTCATGTCAATAACTCGAAATCCACAATCATCAATAAAGGTGACTTGCCTTGTCATTGAATCAAAACATTGACATTTCCTCATCGTGACTCGACCATGCGAGTAATAATCCAAAATTATTATTTTATTCATGACTCCATAATAATATACATTTTCATAACGAGGACTATTATCCGATAAACTGGCATAACAGTCTGCTGTGGCAGTTAGCATAACACCATCATGTTGTGTTCTCATGTTCCTTTCTCATTCAGTGATAATAAATTTGTATCCATTGATCACAAGTGATTTACAAGCACAAATCATGGTATTAGGATCAAAATCCAAAGCACTTATTTCCTTAGAAACAGAGTCTGCAGGCAAACTCAATACCTGAAATATAAACAAATAGTAAAATTAATTAAATATTATTTTTATTTAGTTATTACAGAAATATTTTTACCTTCAATTTCAACCAAGTAGAAAACCCTTTGCTATGAAAAGTCTCTTTACTTATCAAAGATAAAGAACAATGATTTCTATATATCAATTATTTATATTCCCTATAGATAAAAATAATAACAGTTTAATAAATATTTAAAACTACAAGAGATAAGATAAGAGATACATGTACAATTTACTTGATATACTCATCGAACAAATCACAATTGAACAACACTGTGTGATGTGCCATCTCACGCTCTTCAAGGCTTAATGTTGTCAATGTATTCTGAGGAAGTGATGGAAAACTGGGTTCAATTTAATCATATTTTTCTTCTTCATTTCTCATTGGTATGTTTATTCTCGTAGTAAGATCAGAAAAATACATTGAGCAGAAATCCATACATTCTTGATCCAAGTAACCGTTCACAATAGAACCTTCAGAATAATTCATGTTCCGAATATATGATTTCAATGTGTACATGTTTCTTTCAGTTGGATACATCCAACGGAAAGTAATGGGTCCTCCAAGAAGCATTTCGGTCAGAAGATGGACAGTCATATGCAACATGCATGTAAAAAATGATGGAGGGAATATTTTCTCTAACTCGCACAAAATTAATGGTGTCTCTGCCAACAATTTTTGCAAGAAGGATTTGGACAACTTCTTAGCACAAAGATCTATAAAAAAAATCATAACCAAATAACTGAGACTCTTACATTATTGGACAAGAGATGACAGATTGTTATTGGAATCAACTCATGAAAAAGGACGTGATAATCATGAGTCTTCAAAGATTTCAGCTACAACTCTTTCATATTGACCCGTTTTGATATATTTCTTAAATATCCATTAGGAACTTTAATAGTCTCTAGCACTTTAAGAAATTGATTTTTTTCAGCAGGTGTCATCACATAAGAAGCACATGGAACTTGCCATTTATTTTCACTGATACAGACGGGATGCAATTGTGGTTTGATCCCCCAATCTACAAAGTCACTCCAAGATCATAAATCATCTTTTGTCTTCCCCTTGACATTTAGAAGAATCAAAAGAAACATTTCACATATATTCTTTTCAATGTGAATTATGTCTAAGCAATGACGTAACAAGTTGGTTGACCAATACGACAACTCAAAGAATATACTCTTCTTCTTCCAATTGTAATAGGTATCATTGGAAACATTTTTCCTCTTTCTAAATTTCATTACACCCTTCCCAAATGAATAACTAAAATCTTTCAATTCATTAAGAACATCAGTTCCAGAAATACGCTGAGGTGGATTGTTAGTCTCCATGGTATTTTCAAATCTTCGACGATTGTTTCTATATGGATGGTTCATTGGAAAGAATCGTCGATGTCCCATAAAACTAAAACTACGATGATAGTTCAGTATTCTTGATCGATTATTCTTTATACAAACAAGATGTGACAATTTTCCTTTTGTGCTCCATCTAGACATCATTACATAAGCATAAAAATCATTGATTGTCCACATAAGGTCTACACGAATCTGAAATATGTCTTTCGAACCTACATCGTATGTGGGCACACCTACATCCCAAAGAAGTTTCAAATCTTTTATTAAAGGTTACATGTATACATATATATCATTGTCGGTATCATAAGGTCCAGATATCAGTATACTCAAGAAAGGGTAAGGCTTTTTCATACATAACCATATGGGAATGTTATAAATGTGTATGAAAACTGGCCATGTGCTGTGCGAAGTAAGAATCTTCCCAAATAGATTAAAACCATCACATGAAAGACCCAGTCTCACATTACGCGTGTCAACTGAAAATTCAAGATATCGAGCATCAAATCTCTACCATGAAAATCCATCTACAGGGTGAACCAACTCTTCATTATTATTTTTTCTCTTAGTGTTATGCCATCGCATTTTTACTGATATTTCATCATACATTAAAAGGTTCTGTAATCTGGGGGTCAATGGAAAGTGCCACATTACTTTTTGTGGCACACGAGATGGTGTTAAATCATCTTTTGGCTTCCAACGGGAGGTTCCAAATTTGATACAGTCATTTCTTTCAGTAGTTTCCTCCCAAAATAAGCTGCAATCATTCAGGTAAGCATGAATGTTTTTTGAAAATCCAAGTTCATAAACTAACTTCCATGCCATATAGTTGTTTAAGGGAATATCTGAATCATATAGAAGTAGGTCCTTCAAGAAGGTAAGAATGTAATTTATTGCAGTATTTGAAATCCCATACATAGTTTTCCCATGAAACAATCGGATTAAAAATTCTAACTTTTTCATTTTACCACATTGCCGATATACTGGAGTCGTCGTAGCATCATTCAATTTTTTCACCCTATCAACATCACCATTTTCATTGGACGCATCATGTGTGCTTGTATCTAAATCTTGTTGGATGGACATCCTTTCCTTCTCATGATGCTGAATAAATGGAAATCGATCATATATAAAACTCTCCAATTCAGTCCTATCATTTGGATCATCAACATTTTGAGATTCCATTTTGATACCACACATAATAGTTTGTTTGGAAATCATATTTGGTTATATGATAGCTAACTGCTTCACGACTCAACCAAGGTCTTCCAACACAATTAAAACATGGGCAGTGTATGCGACAACTATCTGAAGCCTTGTCAAATGAAAAATCTAAAAAACTGTTCAAATTATTTTGAAAATCGGTTGAAATCCGATCAGTTTTGTACATCCAACTTCTATCCATTCTGTAAAAAAATTGCAATAAGTCATTTCAAAGCAATTCAATAATATTTAAGTTCAATCAAAAAAATATTTAGTTAAATGACAATTGTTTACTTTATATAAAAGCATAACTGACACATTACTCTATATGAGAATCATATTAATAAGTACAACAAAATACAGTGTATATAAGAAAATAAGATACATAATTTCTAATGCCTATATTCAAGGATTTCCTAGTAAGATATTGGAAGTGGATCAAGGAATACATAATCCTTAAGGGTCTTGTTGGGAGTACATGAGTTTTATACTTTAACTTCTTCAGGGAGATCAGGATGAGGAGTAGGATGAGGATCACATCAAAATTAGTTATGGCCTCATAAAGTTTCACCTTAACCATGGATTAAAGGATCCTAGGTTTGGGGCCATAGATCATAGGTTGGTAGGGTGTATTCATTGAATCATGTCCCAACTGATTTTGGAGAGGGGCCTTCAATAGTTATAGGTATGGATTTGATTCGAAACACCTATAAAAAGGATATCCAAGAATTGTGACATCCCAAACTAGGATTCCACACATTAGTGACCTGAACCCAGATGGACACATTTCCTCAAGCACATCTACAAAAATTCCAACTGGGGGAGAGGTGCTCTGATCGCTCGGACAGGTGCTCTGATCGTGGGGGCTGCTGTCAAATTAGGGTTCTGTCCAAATGGGGGAGAGGAGAAGGGTTGTGTGGTGTTATTGTGAAAAGTTATTACATTTCATAACACTCAAACTAAATTCCACATAAATTACCATATCACCCCACTAAAAAAAGGAAAACCACATATCCCATAGAAAGTACTATATCTATCTATTCCATACAAGTTCTATTGTGTTTTATCTCACATATGAATAATGATTTTTGGGAGTGAAATAGGGTGGATCATGAGCTTTGTGTTCGCAAAAGGAAGATATCAAAACAAATTCATTTGTGTGAAGAATAATAATCCCATGGTCATCTTGATATTTGAACCATGTAGTGATGATTTTTAAGATGAACTTGTATCCATGAAACCATATGAGAAGCATGATTCAATACATGTGTTTTTATGATTTTCCTAGGCATTTTGAGGAACCGAAAATTAGTGAAAATGTTCATTTTGTTTTAAAAAGGTGATTGAATAACTCATGTATGATGTTGAATGAATAATGATTAATGGTTATATTAGGGAAACTAATATTCATTAATATTGTGAATTTGACATTTTGTGAATTATTTTCATGATGAAGGAAGAAGTACTACATGGGAGAAGGAGAGGTCCCACCGAGAGTTCCCTTTGTAGATATTTTATTCATAAAGAACATTGGATTGTATGGTTAAGTATTTCTTATTTCTTCTGTGAAGAATAATTAGGGACCACATACTATTTTGCAAAGTTGAAGAAGATACTCCATATGTTCTATTGTACAAAGGATAAGTGAACAGTGTGTCATTTTATATATATAAATATTTTGATAGAAACATGATACATACTTGTTATGTAACACACATAGTGTACAAAAATGAAGATGAATAAGATATTCATGTTTGACATGATCATAATAAAAGGAGTAATTTTCATGAAACACTATGAATAAATATTACAAATAATTTATTATGAGTTCATATACATAAAGCTGTAATATTTGGAGCATTGAGATTAAAAAAAGAAATACGCATCTTTAAAATTAGAACATAAGAAAGAGACCATTCCCTTATAAATGTATATGTGTAATGAAAACATTAATTGGAAAAATGTGTACATTGATGTAGTGATTTGAGTACACAATTTGTGAAGGGAGTAGTGAATCATAAAATATTCAAAAATCCCTAGAAATAGGGAAAAACGAACGTGATATTTCTAAATAGTAAAATAAATAGAGAAATGATGAAAATATAAGGATATCCTTAGCTAATATAATAAGAGGTTTAAGGAATCTAACCTGAATGGGGGAGTTACAGCTGATCAGATGGAAGAGGTTCACCTGGGCGGGCGCTTCTGGGAGTCGGGGGAATGTGCTTCTGGAAATCGGGCGCTTCTGGGAGTTTGGGGAATTCTTTTTAAGTGAATTTGGGGGGGGGTCTAAGAGATTATTAAAAACCATTGGAAAAAGCATGGATTTCTCAGCAATTATTAAAACCGTTGGGAAAAGTATGGATTTCCCAATGGTTTCTTCAAACCATTGTGAAATCCTTCCCTAACCACACCTTTACCAACAGTTTATTAAAACTGTTGGTAAAGGACACCTATACCAACGGTTAAAAGAACCATTGGTATAAAATTGTTGGGAAATCTAGCCTTTCCAGTAGTGATGTGAATATAGGAATTTCCATATTATATATTTTAAGGAAATGTTTTTTTAATTTTTTGGAAGATTTTATGTGATATGAAATATTTATTAATAAGTAAGTGATCTAATTTCACATTTGATTTGATAATAAATTATTAATTAAAGAAAAAGTGATACATTATCAGATCAATACTGAAGTAGTATCATTTAATCAAGTTGAATTTTTTGAATATTTGAATGTAAAACACTATTTTATAGACAAAAGAAAGTTATTATTTAATTTTATTATTTAATATACTGAGTTTTCTGAAGTGGGAATGAAATTATTTCATGATGGTTTATTTCTATAAGGGTTGAGTTTGATAGAGATTTATGTACCCTGGTTTCCAAAATAAAATTGAAGGGGGGTATTTTGAGCCCAAAAGAGGTTTGGAAGTAGTTTAATACTTTAAAAGATTATC
This sequence comes from Viscum album, assembly GCA_963277665.1. Lineage (NCBI taxonomy): Eukaryota > Viridiplantae > Streptophyta > Magnoliopsida > Santalales > Viscaceae > Viscum > Viscum album. The sequence continues at coordinate 95,268 of CAUJRU010001726.1, forward strand.
ATGACATAAAGTTTCATCTTGAACATTTAAATTATATAGGGAAGAAGATTTGAAGAAATTTGAACTGGATATATTCTATTGTGTTGGATTTTGTTGTCAATAAATAAATCATATTCAAATTCACATGATATAATGTATATTTTTGTGAGGTGAAGGTTTTTGGATATTTATAGGTTTTTGAATCAGTTTCTAAGTGGTTTTATAAATATTTTGAATAATTATGGAATGAAAATGAAAAATTACACTCATAAGATATTAAGGATTCAGTGTATGACTTTTTAAGTCACCCAAATATGACATTCTGATAAAATATGACCTTTTAAGTCACCTATGTTTGACCTTGATTCCTTATATTACTTTGTAATTCACACAAACCAAAATTTATATGCATGATGTATAACATATAATTCATATGATACCTATAGTGTACGACTTTTATGGAGGTTTGTAAGAATTTTATACTTTGTAAATTTTTTAGAATTATATATATTAAAGAATATAATTCCAAAAAACAATTATTCTGAAGACAAGAATAATTAATATGATGCTAAAAATATTTCATCATAGGTAAAACATCAAAAAAATAGAATTTTTGATTCAATAAAAGGAAGAAAAAATGTTCTCACTATAAGGAAATAGTTGCAGCAAAGGAAGGAGACGTGGTTACTACAGTAACTGCTTGGTCATGTTTTAACTAAGGTTTTGATGCTGTAATAAATTGGAAATAAGTTTTAAACGAATAATAAGAAGTGTTAAAAATAATAATAAATAAAAAAAAGTTATAGGAAGTTACTTGTTTCAATATGTATTTTAAATTCAAAATGAAATTAAGAATTATTACAATTTATGAGTTATATATGATGTTTCATGAATGCTTACTATTAGTTTTTCATGTGACTAGTAAAATAAAAAAAATAGATTAATATTATTTTGAATTATTGATACTATTTTTGGGATAAATAATAAGGATATGTGGTTTTATGGATCACACGATGTGAATAAGTGACATGCAACAGTACAAGTGGAAGAAGAAGAGAAATAAGAAGCAATGGAACAACTTTATGGAAGTCCAATTGAGTTTGATAATTTTTTTCTATTGATAACCCAAATATTTTTATCATTTTATTAGTGTGGGTAGCACTCAATAATAATTACTAACTTTTTTTAACATGATTAAAACTATTTTTACTTCTTATTGTACCTCTATGTTGATATTAATTGGTCATATGGTCTTGGTGAAATTTAGATCAAGCCAAGGATTAACATTTTATACTTAAAGGTGAACCTTTTATATGTAATATACCTTTCTCTATATTCTTGAGTGTGTAAGATAGTATTTAGAATACTCATCCTATCAGGAAGTGAAGTTTTATTCAAGAATAAATATAAAAATGAATTTATAATCATCAATTCACCCCCTCTAAGTGATCACACTGTTTATAAGGGAATTTTAGAAATGGAATCCAATTACCCAAAATCTCAAACCATATATATATCCATATATAATAAATAATTTATACTAGAAAATAATTATTTTTTATTTTCATATAAAAATAATATTTAACTGAATACTCATTAAATAAGAACAAAAGTTTTCACTCAAATAAAATTCATTGGTAAACATGATTCACAATGATAATCATACCCTCTCTAACCCTAAAATAATTCATTTTAATATTTATTACAATAAAATAATTTTAAAAAAAATCAATATACAATTTATAAAAAAAAATATAATTATTAAACCAATTTACCAAAATCCCACTATTACACCATTTTAAAAACACCATCATACAATTTAAAACTAGAGATAAAATCTTTCCAACTGATAAATTGACCAGTAATAATTTCAATTTAATAGCATTAAATTTAAAAAAATTCATAAAAAATATTTAAAAATATAATTCATTGATAAAAATCATTCTCACAACTAAAAATGAAACCATTATACATTCCAATTCAAAAATAAAAATCATATTTTAAAATACCAATAAATTCATGATTTTTAAAACTAAAAAACATAATTGTGTCTAAAAAATAATTTTAAAAACCCACTTTTAATTCATTAATAAAATAACAACTTACTTGAAATATGAGAATAACATTAATTAAGACTCATATGAATTATCACCCTAGTTTATATCAATATCTAAAAAATAATTTTCAATTAACTCATTACCATAATAAACCATTAAACACTAATTATATGACTTTTCAATAAATTTTAATTGTAATGAGGTTCTTTTAATTTATGTGAACCAACTATACTTCTAAATTAAAAACTATAAATCTAAAATAAAAATACCCAAACTAGTAGAAAATGAACATGATCATAGTTCACCAAAAAAACTAAGAGAAACTAAGGCCAACTACCTTATATCAGTTCTATAAAACTTTTATCTTGTTTATAAAAAAAATTAAAATCATAACACAACACCTAATAAAATATTGACTAAAGTACATAATCACCAACCTTATAAAATTTCCCCTAAATAGATTAGATTAATAAAACACTCCCTGAGCAGTGCAATAATGCCAATCAAGGATTCGAAAACAAACTTGCACCTCATTTATGACCCCTCTATCCATATAAAGACAAAAAAATCCAATTCCATAATTGGTTTTATCTAGGATCTTATGAAACCATAAATTAATTTTTTTTATAATATTTCCAATATCATCTCCAAAACAAAAAATAAGGAAAGAGAAGTGGAGGGAAAATGAATATTATCATCAACATTATATCATGATAAAGAACACTCAAAATTTATCATATTATATAAATGGATTGAAGGATATTATTAAATATTAAATGGGAAGAAAATTAAGTTATAATTATCCAAATAAAAAAATAAAATATATTATAATAATGACACAATTTGTCTAAAGATCTTTAGAAAACAAATAAAGAGACCCTGAAAATTGTCTACTTCATTTGAGCCAACCATAGTGTTTTTATGTAACAATTTCCAAATTATGGAACTCAAAAATATTTATTTCAATATATTTTATCTACAAACTTCATGAAACACTAATTTAGTTCCATTTGATTAGTATTTAATGTTAGTTCAATATTTTAAAAATGAAAAAAACATCTAAATAATAATTTATCTATATTTTAACCAAACTTGAAAATATTTTCCATAATTTTTCTATTTAACATACCATTTTAAATTTATATATTCATTCAATTAATTATAAAACATGGAGTGTCACAATATTTCCATTATATATTACTTTTTCACTATAAAAATCCAAAACAATTTTATTCATCCAATCACCTAGTCATTATCTGTAAAATACGCAATCTCAATATATATTTGAATGCAAAATTTATTTTTGAAACCTTCATTAGACCTTGATAACACCACTTCTTACCATTAAACTATTGAAACTCTAAATAAATGTTTTTTCTATCATTAATCCACTATGAACTACACCATCAAAAACATATATCATGAATTGTCCAAATATATAGGTTTAATCATTATAAATATTTATTTATATACTTTTAAAATTAAAATTTCATTCATTAAAATAAATTACATTATAATAAATTAGATGAAACACTCACATAGTGACTAATACTATATAAATACCCTATTAAATCATCCTTGAGTCTATTCACCTGTATCCACCAAAGGTTGCTCTTAAGAAATAAAGCGAAACAAGAATCCATTAAGAATCAACAAAACACAATAAAAAAATAAAAATGATTTAATTAATCAATGTTGAATTTACTATAATAAATTAATTGTCTCTATATTGATTCATTTTCATTACTAAAACAAAACACACAAAAAACAATGTGGTATTGTCTCATTTTTGAAATAGTAAAAAACAAATGTAAATATTCATCATAATCGTAAAAAATAATAATGTAAAAGAAAAAATGAATATATGAATCGAAGGAATAAATAAAATGGTTCTTAGCCTCTAAAATATTACACCTTGATATTTTAGAATATATTTATCTTCTATTAAATTTAATTTCTTCAAAAACTTATGATACATGAAAACTTGAGCCTAAATGAACCATAATATAGTGTACTATTAAAACATTGATGTTAAATTTGAATAATGAAAATGAATAACCAAATTTTTAAAATTATTTATATAGTATTTAGATAAATAATATACAATGATAAATATGTACTCAATTTTTAGTAAAGTATTTTTATGCTTTAAAAATACATTTTCCTCAAAATGGATTATATTTCTTTTTAAGAGAAAATAATATAATTAAGTTATTTAAATTTTTATAAATTTATTTTAAATAATTAACAAAAAAAATTTAATCAGTATTTCATAATTATCTTAGATTGGATTATTGATAATTAGCTGAAAAGAAATATTTTTATGAATATTGAAAAATACTACTTTTTATTTAAAAAAACTTTTTGTTTAAAGAATTTTATAATGTAATTTTTTTTAAAATAGTTTTAAAAGTATCATTCATTAAATTATATTATAAATAATCCAATTTAGTTCATTTAAATAAATACTTTTAATACTTAAGGTTAAAGCAAGTTTACTGGGGGTTAAACCAATAGTTAAGTGAATATTTTCCAAATAACAATGTATAAATCCTATTTTATGGTTAGTTTTTTATTTTATACTATCATTATTCTTAATCTAATTCCATTTTGAATAATATTTCTTGTGTAATAAATTATTATATTTTTTTACTTTTATAAATTACAATTTTGTCTCCTCCTCGACTTATAAAAGTACACCACTTGTTTCTCTTATTTAACCCAAATTGAGACATAAATATAGACCCAAACAAGCCCAATTATATTCTAAACTTCTTTAGACACTAATTATATATTATGTTATTACTAAGAGACTATTACAAAGGTCCATAAAGAAGGATCTAAAGGGGGTTTTTCGAAGAAGATATAATCATCTTACGTGATATATTTCAATTTATTTCTTTTTAAAACTCCTATAAATATACATTTTTCATCATAAAATATTAAATTATGAATCCTTGATATAATTTAATGTTATTATTATTATATAACCACCAATAACCACACTCTATTTCATAAAATTTTGAGTGAAATTATTTCTTGTGCGTACGTGTGGGCTAACGCATCCACGTACATATGTAATTCATTTTCCATCATCATAATCTGTGGAAGGTTATTATAATGATTTTATAGTTTATATGTGGTAATTATTATATAATTATTTTTCATTAATTTAAAGATAATATCCACCTTCTTACCTTCCAATCCGTTGGAAAATGACAACATTGCTCATGCGTATGTGCAGACAACCACCTCCACAAAGTGATGTGATTCAATTTTTATTTCTCCTTTAAACGTATATTAATAAGGATAAAATTATGGAATTTATATATATGATATATATGATATAATAATTATTTATCAAATTTGAATTATTATTTACCATTCTTTCATTCCATCCCCTAAAAAGTGAAAACATTGTTCATGCATACATATGACATACCATCTCCATGAATGTTATAATTCATTTTTATATCCCTACCTTTTATAGAATAATATAAATATATTTCTAATGAATATATATATGATATTTTTTCATGATTAATATTATGGATATTATGAAACCATAATAAATTTCAAACTATTGGATCTTATGATCTAAAACTCTCAGGAAAAAGGAAACAACTAACACCTTGAAATGATGATTAGTAAGAAATTATTAATAAATGGGTGTTGAAACGTTATAAATGTTTAATATATGAAATTATAAGTGTTTAAATTATTCCTATATATAATTATAATAAAATAAAATTTACCATACAGGCGGTTAGTAAAATTTTAATGGAATTCAAACATGAGGTAATGGTTTCTCATCTAACTTTTGTTTCCGTGAGACATATGCCATATTTACCACTGTCTTATTTCATGTGGTGTATATATTATACATTTTATATGATATATAATTAATAAATTTACATTAAAGTTTTTTAAATTTTCATTTATGTTATTTCTTTCATGGGTTTTATGACTCAAAAGATACCAAAACGGTAGGGTTTTTATTTTACAATCTCATTGTTTAAGAGGATTATTTATGAATAAGTTTTTTATGATGAATAAGTTTGGTATACCTCTCAATAATATCATTAAATTTTTTATACACAAGTTATTTTTGTAAATTATTTGTTTCCTTTCATTTTATTGTCTTTAATTACTCATGTAATTGAATGATTATTTTTAAGGAAACTAATTTTAATTCTATCTTTGGTTGAAAATACCTTTTATTTCACATCTATGTTTTCTAAAAAAAATTAAAGAATGTTTTTAATAATATTATAAGATTTTTTTAAAGTCATTTTTAACCTTGATTTATATTTTAAAAAATGATGTAAATTAAATCTTACTTTTATTTTATGAATGAGGTACTTTAATAATTGTTATAAAAAATATGAAAGAAATATTTATTTTTAAGTACACAAAAAAAATTCCCACCATCCTGAATTATAAATGAATTGATGATTCAATTAAATTCTTAAATGGTTATTTTAAAAAAACATAATATTTTGGAAATTTTTAGATTTTAAATGATGAGATTCCAAAATGAAAAGAGTATTTTCCTAAAGAAATGTTTCAAATTGATCTTTAAAATGAATTTTCATTTATGATAACATCTGTTGATGTATCTAATTATTTACATTAGAGATAATACAAATTCAGAATCCTTATTCTTTCTCTCAATGGTTTATTATTATATAGAAAAGATATTTATGAAACCAATTTATTTTTCATGAGTTATGTTATGATGATTTTTTAAAATGAATTCAAAACCTGGTTGTTTTCCACAGGTTAATGGAGAGTGAACGCCATCCACTATGATAGTAATGGAAATGATTCTTCAGTAACGAAGTGATTTTCAATGATTATGTCTATGCCAAAAACTTATCTCTTATAAAAATTTCATGATATTGTATTTCATGTTATTTTATTCCTTTATGAATCAAGTCTTATGAACGACCATGAATTGTGACATGGCTCAATATAATGATATGCTATATGTATGGTATGGTTTTTAAAAGTTATATTCATGTTCTCATACCCTTATTTTCATGTTCTTATTAATCAATCATTGATATATCCCTTGTTTTACCTTACCGAGTGTCTAAGCACACCCTTTATTTCATTTTATTTCCCAAGTCATGAATAATGGTTTTAAGTATGATGTGTCTAAAAATGGTTATAGTTATTAAGAACATAGTGGGGGATTATGTATGTCTATTATGAACAATTTTTTTAAATATCTGAGTTTCTAGAGACACTAGACCTATAAAATTATAGTATGGATAATTATGGTATGTATTTGTTATACATATAATAGAATTTAATATTCATGTAATAAAAGTGTGGTTCATTATAATTGGTATCAGAGTAAGATTTAGTTACCTTTGGAAATTAGGATGAGCAAAATTTATTGAGAACCTTTAAGATAATAGTATTTATAAGAGAACATCCTATGTTATGGTGAAAAGGGGTGTGGGTTTCCTACAAAAAACTCTGAATCTAGATACAAAAAATTGGATATTTTTTTAGAAAAAATTAATTTTGGGGTAATAACTTATAAAATAGTTAATAAAGTGTATCTTTATCATTATTATGATGTATGTTGAGTGTTGTCATACCATACCCACTGTTTGACACTTTCAAGGGATATAATTGTTTCAATTGAAATTTTTTGTGAATATTTGAATTGATGATGACCATGAATTACCTACATTATATATAAGTTATCATATATCAAAAGGAAGGTTTCATGATTTAAAAATACTCTATATTATTTTTCATAAATATGTGGTTTTCTATTATGTTTTTTTTTTACACTATGATTTTGGTTTTAGTATGTGGTTGAAGACAGAATGATGTAGTTGAGTTGGTAATAGGTAAGATCAAATATTGAAGTACCATATTTGAATTTAGTCATATGAATTAATATATACCTAGAAAATCCTTAATGAATTTTAATTAATATCTTCAATGATTATATATTTAATTATTAGTGAAACCCCTAATGGTATAATGATCACATTTCAAGTCTATGATTCTTCTCCAATTAAAGTTTATAGGAATGTGATTCTTGTAAATATTATTATTCTCCCTATAGATGAAATTAATGTTATATTAGGAATATATTGGATTTAATTACATAAAACCCACATTAATTTATATGGAAGATAAGTCATGTTTGATATTCCAAACCAAACTCTAATCATCTATTAGTGTGCCGATAAAGATGAACACATAATGGAAATTACATCGTTTGTATAAGTCTTGATTCCTATTAAAAAGGGTTGTTTATCTCATATGTTTGGGGAGAAAATAAAAATAAAATATATACCTATTGTATAGGAATTTGTAGATTTATTTTTGTAATATTCTCCTAGTCTTCCTCCAATTCAGGAAGTTGAGTTTTCAAAAGAACTCATACTTGGTTCTATATCTATTTCAAAGACACCATATAGAATGACATCTACTGAGTTATATGAATTAAATAAGAAACCCTAGGAGAATATTTATAATGGTTTCATTAATATATTTTCATGTCCTTGGGGTGTATATTTTCTTTTTTTAAATAATAAAGATAGATCAATGTGAATTTACATGACTATTAGAAACTTAACATGATCACAATCAAGAATAAGTATCCCATGCTCTGTACTTATGAATTGTTTGGCCAACTACAAGGATAAAAATATCTTTAAAATATTGAAAATCATTATAGATATTGTTAATTAATATTCAAAAGTGAACACATACCCAAGATATCATTCCATACAAGGTATGGGCACTACGAATTTATAGTGTTTCCATTTGGTCAAATAAATTCTGCATTTATCTTCATGGATTTAATGAATATAGTCATTAGGTATTTACTTGATCAGTTTGTGTTAGTATTAATATATGATATTCTTTTATATTCCAAAATAGAGGAATAACATGAATATCACATGATGATTGTATTAAACACCTTAAAGAAGGAGAATCAGTAAAAAAAATTTACAAAGTGTGAATTTTTACTATATAATGTTTTTTTTGTCATATAATCTCAAAAGATGGTATATCAGTGGATCCATAAAAGATTTAAGTTATTTAACATTGGACCATACCTACCATAGTGACCAAGATCCATAGTTTTCTTTGTTTTTTTGGATATTATTGATGATTTATAGATAATTTCTCACAGATGTCTAATCTACTCACCAAGTTAACTCTAAAGGGATAAAAGTTTATTTAGATAAGTTAATGTGAGGAAAAATTATAGAAATAAAGATAATGTTAGTCATCAAACTTTTTTTTACACTAACCATTAGTGGAGAATCATTTTTGATCCATAGTGATGCATTTAAGAAGGGATTATGATGCATACTTGTGAATAATGATATAGTTATTTCTTATGCCTCACAATAAGTAATGTTTCCTAATAAAAATTTCCCAACCCATGATTTGGCTTTAGCTATAGTAATTTTTTCCTTAAATATATGGAGTAATTATGTTTACAGAGAAAGAAATTATATATATACTAATAAAAAAGTTTAATATATATATATATATATTCACTTAGAAAGTGATAAATATGTTATATAGATGATGGTCGGAGTTGTTTAAATATTATGACTTCTCAATACATTAGCAATTTTGGAAAGTAAATAAGGTGGTTGATTCTTTGAGCCAAAAATACCATGCTAGATTATTTATGATAAGGATAAAAAATATCAAATATTTGTGTATTTTTAATGGATGGATTTGGAAATATTGATATAAGTGGGGAAATATTATCTTTCTCAAATGAGTGTTCAAGAATATATACAAGTAAGGATTAAAGAGGCATATACGTAAGATGTAGTGCTAAAAAATCATGTAAAAAATGTTCCATATTTCAACATTGATTTTGATGGAATGATAAGGATTAGGAATTATGTACATGTCCCATCCAAACCATATTTTAAGAAGGATCTATTGGGAAAATATCATAGTTCATCATTCTATATGCATCCTATAATTAAGAATATGTATATAGATATGAAATAGTATTTCTAGTGGGACAACATGATGAGAGGTGTTGTAAAGTATACATCCTAGTACTTTCTATGTTATTGAGTTAATTCTAAGAGATAAAATTCTTAGAGGCTGCTACAACCATTACCTATAACTGAATAGAAATGTGAATACAACACCATAAAATTTTACATTTCACCCCCAAAACTTCTATATCCCAAAATTCTATTTGGGTTGTAGATGATCACTTTACAAATTCATCACACTTCAATTATATTAGAAAAATATTTCTCACTTTATTATATTTTTATAATATATATTTAGTAAGTAGTATTGTGGTATGGATTACCATATTTTATTTTATTTGATAATTAATTGAGGTTTACCTCAATGTTAGAGTGAATTCATTAGTAAGCTATGGATTCAAAGTTATGTTTCAGTATTACTTATCACTTAGATAGGTAGTTAGTCCAAGAGAACAATTTAAATTCTAGAGGATATGATGAGATCTTTCTCTATGGTTTTTAAAATCTTGTTGGGATGAACACATCCATATAGTTTATTTTTCATACAATAATAGCTTTCACTCATGCATTCAGATGAATCCTTATGAATCCCTCTATGTAAGTTATTGTATACCTTCAGTATGATAGGTTAAAGTTAGATAGAGTAGTCTACTAGTGTCACAAACCAAATCTGATCACCATAAAAATTGCCACCAATACTAGCCCGTGATAAGGGTAAAAGGGCGTTCTCAATACCTACAGTCCGGCACAAGTTCCTGGGTATCATAACAAAAATTGGGAATGATTTACACGAATTTATAAACACAAAACAACCAACAAAACCAAAAATACCAAATCTAGATTTTTCAAACACAATCACCATTTACAAAATTTCAGAACTAAACTACACAATTTAAATTAATTCCAAAAGGCCATTACAAATCTATAAAACCAAAAATGTACATCCAAGAACCATCTCAAGGAAATTGGTAATCACCCTCAAACCATTTCCATGAAAACGCACGAAGAAGGACCGATAGAAACACCCGAACAGTTGGCACAAAGTTGTTCCAAAACCTGTGAAAAAAATAACCAACTCTACTTAAACCTAAAGGTGTAAGTAGGGTGTGAGAAAATACTAGTATTATTCCACCACTAAGATATTCCATATGATAAACATTCAAGGACAAAAATCATTTCATGTTTTTTAAATAAAAAATTCTAGTGATAGTTTCTAAAAGATGCAACATTAATACTAAAAAGTTTTGAGGTGGGATATTATAAAAGAAGAATCTTTAAAATAAAACCACCATGATACTAAATTTACATACATTCATACCATATTACAATGGTAAGAAAAAAATATCTAATGAGCACAAGAAATAGGAAATAACCCCTAGGCACTATCTCGTTGTGGGTCCTAGGTACCTCGTATCTCGGTGAGTGTAACCATCACAATATCTATTCTCATGCATGATCCACTAGTAGGGAACATAACCATAACCTAGTGGTCCCCAATAATCATCATCATCATAGTTTATTTAGTGTCTTAAGTATCAAACTTGCTACGTGAAACTGAGGCCAAACTCCACGGGATCACTAGCATACTATTATATGTCCACCCACCTAGATACCCAGGTTTCCCTCTTGTGCTCAAACAAGTTAAACAAGTAAAGAAATATAATTTTCACATGAAAATATGACTTCCACATAACACTCTCACTAAAAATCCCACATGTACATCACACAAGTAATAAAATTCACTTTTTCATTCAATTTTATTTTGAAATCATACTCACACAAAAATAGCCCACAACACTTTTCACATTTATTTAACACTTCCTCAAAACCATTAAGAAAATTTATAAAACCATTCCAGGATATTCCAACTCGCATAAAATCCCACACACATATCACATAATACCCTTCTCACCTTCAAAATTCATTTTGTCAACAAAATCACATTAAATATCCCACAACCATGCTTCGCACCCACAACACAATTTAGTAAACATATCAGTAATTTATAAAACATTATAAAAATGTTTGACAACTCAAATCACCACGTTACCTTTAAAAAATCAATATTAGGTGAACACAATCACCTAAATAGTACATATATACCATTTTCCCACTTTTCTTAACCAAATAAAACATTTACACGTTTCATAAAACAAACCCAAGAGGTATAACCATGGTCTGCACACAAAACCCATTTGAAAACCCTCATTTAAGACCAAAACCATAACAAAACCAATCCAAAATAGAATTTTCATCCCTAAAAACATTTATTAAACCACCCCAAGTGTTATAAATATACCTCAAATAATACCACAAAAGATACACATGATAAAAACATGTTTTCATAAATAACTGTCAAGAAGTACGACATGGTTTTACACCATAAACCCATTAAAAACCCCTCTTTTAAACCCAAAGGAAAACCAAAACCATAATAAAGCATAATTAGAATCAAAAAAAACATCTATTAAACCACTTTCATATGTTATAAAATACACCCGAATACTACCCCAAGAGTTACACATGAAAAACACCAAATTTCAAGCTAAAATTAAACTATAAAATTAAACTCTTAACAAAATCCATAAAAAAAAGTTTTCACACCACAAAAAATATGTTAGTAACATTAAAAATAAGAAAATAAATCATGATAACTCATCATGTAATGTCTACATATGGAATCACCTACCTTTGTGTCGAAACCCTCAAAACTTTGTATGAAACATCATCCACACCACCGCCACACCACAAGGAAGATAAATCCAGCCCTAGACTAAAATATTTGACCAAAAAGACACAAAATACAACACTAGGCTCGAAACCTAAATTCTAGACATGAGGAACTTCATGAAAGGGTGAAAGAAACCCTAAGGAAGGGGAAGAAATTATAGAAAGAAACACTTACTTGAAGAATTATTGAATAAAACGACCCTAATACATTGGTATTTTAATTTACAAATATCAAAAAATGAGAGTGAGGTTATAATAAGTCTTATTAGGTCATGTAGGATATGTAATGGGGGAAAAGATTAAAAATATAAGGATAATTGAGAAATCTAGAGACGTTTTGCCCAAATTCACGATGCAAATGAGATCCAAATATGGGGAGGATATCATGGGGGAGCACCTTGGGTAAGTGGTCTCATGTGAGAGTTAGAATCACATACAAAACATAAAACTCTAATGAGATATTAATGAATTTAAAAAAAACATTTTAAAGTAGTAAATGGGCTTTCTGGCTGGCCCAACACCTTAATAAAAAACCCAAATCCATCATTATTATGGATTCTTATGGGTTCAAAATTGTTGTAGTGGTTTTAATGTACCATGGGGTTCCAATTGATAAGTGTACTAAGCATATAATTTTGAAAAACAAAGGATTTATAAAAGAAAAAAAATTCATTTTTAAATCTGGAAATCGGCTCACGATTTGTCCCAAATTTTGAAAACCCTCCATTCCACCAAAATGAATGGGAAACCCCCAAAACAAAGTAAGATTGGAAATTAAATGAAAAATACATTTAAAAGAAGTCATTAATGTGACAATTATCCAAACAATAAAAATTTCTACCCTTGGAAATCCATAACAAGGCCTAAAGAAAAAATCAAACCCAACCGAAAGGCTGAAATGGACTCCTTTTCCAAGTTTTGCTGCCACCAAAAAGGATAAGGTATATCCAGTTGATCAATCAAGGAAGGAATACTCTTTCAATACGAAACATACACCAATTTCCTATAAAGACCAATCACATTATTAATTCATCCCAAACGAAACACCTCAAACACTATCTGAACAAGACTCAAGCAGTTTACCCAAACAAACAACAACATCGAACAAGGTTACATTGTCCTTACTTTAAATAAACCATTGTCCACTCTCCAATCCCAACGTTTACCCAAGGAGGATATTGGTAGTTATATTGATCTGAATGATACTAACTACCACCAAGCCAATACCAAGTACAAAACCGAGTTACTGATACAGGGAGACACAAATGGGCTCCCTATTGTAAGAGATAACTTAAATTTTCCTGAGAAAGAATCAGGACACTAACAGGGGGAGGCCTGAATGGACTCTCCAATATAAGGGGTAGAATCTCATTAGATGTTTTCAAAATAACTTACAAAAGACCCATAGTTGGTCTCCCCGCCATAAAAACAAACCATTTAAACCGATTATTATGGTCCAACACAAAAAGACCCCAAAACATAAAGAGTTGGTGCTGCCACATGGTTAGTCTACACGGTTTGGGAAACCATGTGCTAAAAATGCGAAGCATTCTATCCAAAGGTGAAACTTATCATGGTTGTATGGTCCAATTAACACAGACATGTGGTAGATATTTTTTCTTATCGCATGGTTCCCTAGGTTGGCGCATGATTACTAAAAACCATGCACAAATCGTGTTCTTTAATCTAAATAGCCCAAATTTCCAAATTTTCTCCAAAAACTTGAAGGAAACCAAAGTAGGAAAGAGTGAAATCAGACTAAAACAAGGAAATGAGTTCCTCCCACCTCTAACACCAAACATGAACAACTGGAACAATATTATGACACTAGAGGTTTAAACTATTCCCATTTTTTATACTGAGAATAGGAATTTGTACAAGGGTTTGAATGACCCTAGGATTTCCCCTGACTATGCACCATATTAACTCTGAGACATATGGCTGGAGCTCAAATGATTGAAACATTTTCGATCTCTCATTTTGGATTTGGAAACCCCATGAACGGAACTTCTTCTTCTTGTTCTACAAAAAGAAACTACACCGTAAAACTTGATGGGTTTACCAAGACATAACAGATTCCAAAACTCACTTTACCAAAACCCTATATTTCACTGAAGGAAGTGATTAGAAGATGCACACACATCACCCCTTATTTCCTCAGATGATAAATAGAATGAGGAAAGGATATATAGAAACACCTTCCTCCAAACAAAGGATATCAAGATCTCCCAAAAAGAGACACAACTTATGATAAAAAAAAGAATCACAAAATATTTTACATTTTCACCTTTGCAATCAAACAAGTGCGTGACATCACAATGCGTCACCGAACATGATCAATGTGACTGATAGAAGCAATACATGGAGGGGGACCTTATAAAATGTCCTCAAACATCACAGAATTATAGATAGTGTCTATAAAAACCTCTCATAACCAGATTTCCCACACTGGTAGTTTAACATTAATTCCCACTTTGAGCTACGAAGGACCCAGAGGCCCTCTTAGGCACCATCCAGGCACTTATCCACACGAACAACCCCATAAAACTTCCACCTCTGATGAATCGGGTAACATATGGTACTAGTTTTTAATTCTACCTTCCATAAGCACTCTCTCGCAACAATAGGATATGTAAAACCAAGAAAGGAAAAGGGTTTAGACTCAATCTACAAAGATCTAGAAAAATATTCCTTATATTGATCAACTGGAGGATTTTCCAATGGATAAACAATCAGGTTTGCACTTTAATCATGTAGTAACCCTTAATGGGGGTGTAACTTATCCATAAAAACCCAAGGGCCCAACCAAGCTGGTCTATTGGTTAAAACGTTCCACAAACCAGAACTTAACACATGAGGGGAACCACCGTAAAGGCTTCTAGAACTTTTCTTAGAAGATACAACAAACCAGACCTTCAACCTAGCTTACCGACCAAACACAAACCCAAAACACAGTTCAAACATGAGGGGTTCTTGGACTCAAAACATCCCACAACATCAACATTTTTAAAAATTCATAATACACACACTCCCAAACCAGTAATCAAGATATAAATTTTTCCCTTAAACATTTCTTTGAAAACAAACAGTTTAGCGGTTAGTGTATCCACCAATAGTACCCCATGGGCCTCACACATGCATGTTTCTGTGCCACACCGGGCACCATCCTCATATCCATACCGACACTCATCCATTCAATCCATTTACTATCCATCATCCCATATAACCCCATGCATATAGTATCTTATGTAAATACTGAAGGTTAATACAAAAATTCTTTCCACTTTTCAAAACAAAAATAATTAACCATTACTTCTTTTTCTCAAGACCGTTAACCATGAAATCAAATATAACTTACAGATTACCAAAAAAATTCAAAAAGGAACAATCATTCAAATTAAAACTCTCTTTCAATATATTCACATCAATTTCAGAACGTATCATACCATTAAAACACCTTTCAATAGTTTAGAAAACTCTATTAGAAACACTTTTTCAAAACTGACTTTAACATAGTTTTTGCTTTCAAAAGAGGTGTAAACACACCATGTTCCCTTAAAAAAATATGAAATTTTAGTTCCACCATTTCAAAAATCAAACCCTTACCCCTTTATTAGAAAATCATTTCACAGAAACTTTACTCTTCTTAAAACCATGTCATTTTTTCTTTAAAACCAAACATTCAAGATTTCAAAACTAAAGGGAACGAGAAAGTGCGAGGGGAAACTAATTTCGATGGGTGACTTGGATATATGGTTGGATGCCATATGATAATCACTTCACCTTCACATAGAGTGTTCTAGGGAAATATCCCTATCTCTACATGGATTTCCAGGCCGTACAATCTCACTAAGACTATTTACCCAACTCTCTTTTTATTTCCCCTAATCATCATCAAACCAAGAAAACCAAAGGAATTAGATAAATCCTAACTTCCCATGGTGACTCGAATCTATTCTTGGTGTGTTCTAGCCAGGAACACTACCCATAACCAGAATGTTATGTCCTGACAATCCTAGCTCCAGACTACCCTGATTGTTCCCCAAATAACATGACCCAAAGAGATAACCTAAACATCCTTTGATACCATTTTATCACGAACTGAATCTGGTATCCATCAAAATAGGCACCAAACTCGGCCTATGACAAGGTCCAAAGGGAATTCCCAGTCTCCATGGACTGGAAAAAGTGCTTGGGTATCATAAAAAAAATTGTGAATGATTTACCCGAAATTATAAACAGAAAGCAACAAATGAAACAAAAAACCCAAATATGGAAATTTCAAACACAATCATATTTTACTAAATTTCATAACTGAACTAAACAATTTAAAATAATTCCAAAAGACCATTAAAAAGTTATAAAACCAAAAATGGATATACAAGAACCATCTCAAGGCAAGGGGAAATCACCCTCAAGCCATCTCCATGAAAACGCACGAAGAAGGAATGCTGAAAAAACCCAAACCATTTCCAAAAAGTTATACCCAAACCTGCAACAAAAATAACCAAGTCTACATACACAAAATGGTGTAATTAGGGTGTGATAAAAATGCCAGTATGATCCCACCACTAATTTATTTCATGTGATAAACATTCAAGGAAAAAAAGAATTTCATGTTTTGTAAATAAGAAAGACTAGTGATATTTTATAAAAAATGCAACATTAAAACTAAGCAGTTTTGATGTGGGATATAATAAAAAAATAATCTTTTAACCAAAACCAATATGATACTGAATTTTGATCCATTCATACTGTATGATGATGGTAAGCACAAAATATTTAATGAGCGCAAGCAATAGGAAATAACCCCTAGGCACTAGCTTGTGGTGGATCCCAGGTACCTCGTTTCTCGGTGAGACTAACCATTACAATATTTGTTCTCATGAACTAGTCACTAGTAAGGAACATACTTATAACCTAGTGGTCCCAAATCATAATCATCATATATTAGTTATTGTTATAAGCATCCAACTTTCTATGTGAAACTGATGCCAAACCCCATGGGATCACAAGCATACTAGTACACGTCCACCCACTTAGATACACAGGTTTCCCTCTTGATCTTAAACAAGTTCAACAAGGAAAGAAATATAATTTTCATATGAAAATACCACTTTCACATTATAAACTCACCAAATAGCCAACATGTACATCACACAAGTCACAAAATCAACTTTTTCATTCAAATTCATTTTGAAATCATACTCAAAACCAAAATATCCTACAACACTTCACATTTCTTAAAAACTTGAAAATTTCCTTTAAAAAATTTATAAAACAATTCCAGGATATTTAAACTCACATAACATCCCACACACATATATCATAATACCCTTTTCACCTTTAAAATTAATTTTTTCAACAAACTCACATGAAATAACCCACAACCATGCTTCACACCAACAACAAAATTTAGAAAACATCTCAGCAATTTATAAAACATTGTAAAAATGTTTGACAATTGAAATCAACACTTTACTTTTTAAAAACCCATATTAGGTGAACACACTCACCCAAAAATTACATATACACCCTTTTTCCACTTTTTTTAACCAAATAAAACATTTACACATTTCATAAAACAAACCCAAGAGGTATAACCATGGTTTTCACACAAAACCCATTTCAAAACCCTCATTCAATACCAAAACCATACCAATACCAATCCAAAACATAATTTTCATCCCTAAAAACATTTATTAAACCACCCCAACGTGTTATAAAAATACCTCAAATAATACAACAAAATATTCACATGAAAAACACATGTTTTCATAAATCACTTTCAAGAAGCACAACATGGTTTTACACCATAAACCCATTCAAAAATCCTATTTAAAACCAAAAGGCAAACCCAGTCCCTAAAAAATTATATTTTTAATCACAAAAAACATCTATTAAATAACTTTCATATGTTATAAAATACACACGAATACTACCCCAAGAGTTACACATGAAAAACACCCAATTTCAAGCTAAAATGAATCTATAAAATTAAACGCTTAACTAAATCCATCAAACACAGTTTTTTACCACACAAAACATATGAGTAACATGAAAAATAAGTTAATAAATCATGATAACTCATCAAGGAATGTATATATATGGAATAACTTACCTTTTTTGTCAAAACCCTCAAATCTTGGTGTGAAACTTCAACTGCACCACCGCCACACCACAAGGAAGATAAATACTGCCCTAAACCACAATATTTAACCAAAAAGACACAAAATAAAACCCTAGGTTAGAACCCTAACTTATTGTCATGAGGAAATTTAATAAATGGTTAAAGAAACCCTAATAAAGGGGAAGAAATCAAGGAAAGAAATGCTTATTTGAAGAATTCTTGAATTAAATGACCCTAATACACCAGTATCTGGATTAAAAAATATCCAAAAATAAAATTGATGTTCTAATAAGTCTGAGGAGGTCATGTAAGAATTATAATTAGGTAAAAAGAGTCAAAATTAAAGTAGTTATGAAATAATAAATTTACTCCATCAAATCTGGGATATTTGAGAAATCCCGAGACGTTTCGTCCAAATTAGCGATTCAAATGAGCTCTAAATAGGGGGAGTAGAGAATGGGGAATGCCTTTGGTATGTGGTCTCATTTGAGAGTTTGAATCACTGTAAAACATAAAAATTTAATGATATATTAAATAATTAAAAAACATTTTAAAACAGGAAATGAGCTTTCAGGATGGCCCAACGCCTTAATAAAAAACCAAAATCCATCATTATTATGGATTTTTATGGGGTCCAAATTGCTATGGTGGTTTTACTATACTAGGGGATTCCAATTGTGAAGTTTAATGTGTGTAAAATTTTGAAAAATGAAGGATTTATAAAAGAAAAAAAAAATATTTTTAAATCTAGAAATGGGCTCACGGTTTGGCCCAAATTTTGAAAACCCACAATTTCCACCAAAATGAATGGGAAACCCCCAAAACAAAGAAAGAATGTAAATTAAATAAAAAATACCTTTAAAATGAGTCAGTAATATTACAACTAGGGTCTTATTTAGCTATGAAAATGGTAAATAAGTTTAGTGACACTCTATAGAACATCATGGCATCATAGAGTAGATAAAAAAGTTATGTTGAAAAACATCAGAAAAATATATAATTTGATGTTGGTGAGAAGGTATTCCTATGAATATATTTATAGAATATGGTTATGATATTTTAAAATAAGTTAATGTTAAACCCTAGATATATTTTCCTCTCTAAAATTCTTGATCGAGTAGGGATGATAACTTATCTCTTAGAACTTACACAAAACCATTCTTAAGTTCCAGATGTGTTTCATGTGGCTCTCTTGAGGAAGTACATTCATGATACATCAAATGTACTAAACTTAGAGGTTTCAATAATGTATCATGATATTTATTATGAATAAAAACCTATAAAAGTCATTGATCCTAGAGATAAATTATTATGGAACAAGACTACTTACTTGGTTAATGTTCTCTAGAGGAATCATAAATTCAAAGAATCTATATAGGAACTCGATGATGAAATTAAACAAAGATACCCTCATTTTTTATATCGTATTTATGTGGTTTCAATAGATAAATTCATTTTAATGGGTTTATAATGTAGTATCATGTTATTTTATGATAAATTTCTCTTAAAATAAATTTAATTTCATTAATAGCTTACAGGACACTCAAACTTGAGTCTAAATGAAAAATAATATAGTATAACATTAAAACCTAGATGTTAGGTTGGAAGAATGAATAGGATTAAATATATATATATAATTTTATAAATTTTTTAGATTAATAAAATATATTTATATATAAGTACTCAATTTTTAGCGAAGTATTTATATACATTAAAAATATATTTTCCCCCAAAAATGGGTTCTTATTATTTTTATGATATAATAATATAATTATTTTCTTAAAATTTTGGAAAGTTTAATTTAAAAAATGATCATTATTTTTGAATTAATTATGTCAAAACTATATTAGATTTATTTTTTATAATTTTTTTTTAAATATTTATTTTTCAACCACTAGTGAAAATACTAATATTTATTGAAAACTTCCTTTTTAAAATAAATTACAAAGTACCACTATTTTAAAATGGTATTAAAAGTTTAATTATTTAAATTATATTATTAATAGACCCAATTCATTTCATTATAATAAATTTTATATTAAATTTTAATATAACAACTTTTAATACTTAAGGAAACATTTTTTGAAGATCTCTTTTCATTGTCTTTTTTAAGTTTAATTTTAAAAATAATTCTTCTATTTAAGTGAATGGAATGTGATAAAATGGATTAAATATTTTTAATAATGATAAATAAAATTATTTAATAATTTTTTGTTATAATTAATAGTAAATAAAATTAAATCAATTTACCACGATTAAGGTTAAAAAGGGTTTACCAGGACGGGGATGGTTAAACCAAGATATAAGGGTATGTTTTCCAATTAAACGTGTATAAATCATATTTTATGGAAATATTTATAACTTAATATATAAAAAATTTTAATATATATACATTTATAAAAAAATTTATTTACTATGAAATTATTATATTTTATTATTTTAAGAAATTCTAAGTGTGTCGTCTCCCCAACATATCAAAGGACATCCCACCATTCTCTTCTATAAAAAAATTTGAGATATATAACTCGACCAAATATATATAATTATCTTCTAATACTCTGTATAACTGAACTATATGTTCTTTTAATCTTAAAATACCATTCTAAGGGTTCTTAAGAAATGTTCTAAAGAGGGACTATCGAAGAAGAGGTAATTGTCTTCCCAAAAGTATTTCTGTTTTTTATTCTTATAAATCCTATAAATTTGTGGAATTAATCATAAAATAATACCTTATGTATACTTAATATACTTAAATTTCATTATGGTGAATGAACCTTCAATATCCACACTCTAATCCATGAAATGGGAAGTTAAAGTATCACTTGTGCGTACGTGTAGACTACAACTTCCACATAGTGATACAATTCATTTTCCATCACCATATTTCATGAATGGATATTATAATGGGTTTAAATATTATGTATAATATTTATGAAATAATAATTATTCTATATTTATTGTATAATATCTAACTTATTACCTCATCATCCACTGGAAAATAATAACGTTACTCCTACGTAAGTGTGGATCACCAGCTTTATGAAGTGATGTGATTTTTTTCAGTTATTCTTTACATGGACGGTAATTAGGATAGATTTAATTAATATATATAATATATGTGATATAATAATGATTCTTTATTGGTGAATTATTATTTTCCTTTCTTTTATTCAATCCATCAAAAAGAGATAACAATGTTCCTGTGTACGTACAACCTACCGTCTTAATGGATAGTGTAATTCATTTTTTCATCTATACCTTTTATAGATGACTATATATATACATATAGTAAATAAATATGATATTTATACCATGATTAAAATTATATTGATGATTTAACTATGATCAATGTAAAAGGACCGGAACTGTTGAACCAAAACTATCATGAAAAACAAAATAGTTAACACCAAGGAAGAATGATTTTAATGATAATTATTGGTAAATTGGTTTTTAAATGTTATAATTGGATCATATATAATATTATAAGTGTGTAAATGTTTCTTTAATAGAAATATAATAAATTTAAATTTATTATTTAGAATTTTATATGGAATTTGAATTAATTCAAACTTGAGGTAAGGGTTTCTTTCCTCACTTTAGATTTTTTGGGACATATTCCATATTGACCACTTAATTTTTTAAATTACTTTATATAATAGCTCTTTGACTATAAATAACATTAATCCATTGATATTTATAATTTTTAAAGTTTAAGTGATTTTATTTCTTTCATGGGGGTTATGATTCAAAAGATACTAAAGTGGAAAGGGGTTTATGTTACAATCTTATTATTTTCCAGGATTCTTTATGATTAATTTTACAATGATAAAATTTAATGATATAACTCTCAATAATATCATTTATATTATTCACTTATGGTTATTTTTATAGATTACATATTTTCCATTCATTTTTATATATTTAATTTATAAACATCCAACCTTAAATAATTTGTAAAAATAAATCGTTCGATAGGAATTCATTTTATTATATTCCCAAAGATATTTTTGGTTCAGAGTTTTAGATACTTATAATTTCATAATAACATAAATATATATTAAATAAAAAAGTATAAACTTCTACCTAGTATCCATTTTCCCACAATAAACAACTTTTAATATATAAAATGATTTATTTTCATGGCATATCATTACAATTGTTATCTTAACTTCGTCCTTGTCATAGATCGTCTTTATATTTATATGAAAAAATTTATAATTTTTTATGAGAACAAAAATATCATTAAAGGAAATAAAAAATAAAGAAACAATTCATTCTATAAATACGTATAAAAGGTTTACATTTCAAAATAATCTTTGAACTCAAAATAAATATTTTATTAGTGAATAAATAAACTTCTCTACCCAAATCTTTTCTTAAAACTATTTATATGAAATATTAAATGTGATATAAAACTTTTAAATGTTTTTTAAATCAGGAAATGATAATGAAAACTTTTAAATAACATTATACATCTCATCTTTATGAAGTGTCATAAACTTATCTTTAATCATAAACTCAACAGATTACCTTTTAAAATCATAATATTTCCTTAAATACCCTTAACAAGAATTGATAAATAATATTGGTATCATGGTAATTCATTTTCATATCAATCATAAAAATGGAATAACCTACCTAGAAAATTCCAATAATCCCTAAAGGTAAACCTAACCCATTAACCCAATCCCTTTACCCAATGCATTGGAGAACTATATTAGTCTCACCCATCCTTAGTTTATAACCGAACCAACCATATGTGGTTTATAATGGAAGTAATCATCCTTATATTAAAACAAAAACAACCATCATCATATAAAATTCCCAATAACTACAAAAAATTATAACACATGAATGATTGAGTCATAAAAATATTCTCTGTACTATTAATAAAATATTTTCTAATATTAAAATAATCATTCCACTTAAAACTCTTTATTTTAAATACCTAGAACAAAGGGGATGTGTATTTTTATTTGAATAAAAAATTAAATATTTTAAATTAATCCAAATATAAAATAATGTTTATAGCCATGGTAAATACCATTGATACCATATATGTTAAAATAGACCATTCATTTTTCCTTTTTTCAAAATGTTCTGTATAAAATATGTAAAAAAGATTCTTTTTGA